>CM060968.1:131449510-131454510 GCA_030765045.1 Tenodera sinensis | reverse complement strand
AGGAAGGAGTGTACAAAAGACGACTGACAGTAACCATGAACGCAGCAAAGGATTTCAATGCTGTTAAAGCATACGTACCTAGATGTAATCGCTTTTTACAAATCTTTGAGCTGTGTGCAGTAGTGAACACTTTTTCTTTCTTTCATGAAGCTAACAAAGCCAAGTTTAAGGACTAAACTGTCCTATAAGAATATGGTGACTACTATCAGACTTGCCTGTTCTAGTAATATATAACGAGATGTAACCAGTTACATTCTACAAGTGAAAGTGACGACACCGCAACTTGAGATTTACTGCGCTACAGTATTATTTCTATTACAACCACACTAATCTGTAATTTAGTGTTCTATTACTAAGTATATATTCTGACTTTTTTTTTTTTTTTTTTTTTAAATTAGCGTCCTCCAACATTGTGTCATATCGGACGAATGAATGAAATGAAATGGGTGAAATGATGCTCAAATGAGTCCGAGGTCCATGGAGCTTTAAGTTACCCGACATTCGTCTTCTCAGGGTAGGGAAAACCTATATTCTGACTTGATAACTTGCTAGTGAAGATAACAGTATCCAAGTTATGTTCTGTTGTGTTATGGAGAAACCTTAGAATTTTTGTTTCGTCATAGCATAATCTATTTTCATTTATTAAACATAAGCATACATAATGTTAAGTGTTGTCCACCACTGGTCCTTATTCACTTTAAGGCATGCATTACTATACACCAGTCCCAGTAGCCTAATAACTTGATTATCCGGGCTTCTGGGCCGTGGTCTAGTGGAAAATCTCCTTCCAGACGTTTCGTTCGAAGCTGCGTCGAACATCCTCAGAGATGTAACCGTAGTACTATGCTAGTCTCGTTGACGACTGATACAGAGCCGGTTTCATACGCTTAGCACGTGTGGGCGTGACGGTTGGTGTGGTCTTTGTTTATTGGTTCAGCTGCTGCGTGGGATGGGTTAAGGTGGGGCTGTTTCCATTATTTATGACTGTTGTCAATGGACTGGCATTTTGATCCGCAACAAACAGCTGATTCTATACAGCTGATTCTGTGCAGGTCATTTATTCCTTCGGTGGTCCTGTATGCATGTGTGGCCTGTGCCAATGCCTCAAAAACCACCCTCAAACAAATTCAAACCACTAACAATCCCTTCACGTAGAAACCCTGATCCCATATATCCCAGAGGCAATAACAAAAAGAGCCAAGGCAACATGGACGCGAATTAGAAACCACGATAATTACGTGATCACTAACATTGGCAAAGGCGAGCCGAAGCACCGCAAGCATGCAAGAATCCAAATGTTCTAGGCGCAGCACGGCTCGCCCACTATTGCGCGTCCATTAAATTCAAGCCCCAGACCGCACATACACTAAGGCAGAGGCCCGCGCCTCGGGAACTACCCAGGAGCTGCAACCTGCCCACGCAGGAAAACAGCGGAAAACGGTAAATAGTGTACAAAGTGAAGTGTAAATAGTTCAGTGTGCGAGCTGGGACGCATATTTTTGGAGTACCCAGTGGACGTGTGTGTGTGCTTGTGTGTGAATGGACATACTGTTCTGGTATGCGAAGGAGTGAAGGCATGTGTATATAAATATGTTTGTATATATAAAAAAGCAAAAAACAAACACTCAAGAACAGAAACAAAAGAAAAACCTACAAGAAAAAGTTGTTCAAGGTGACCTAAGTTGGTCACCGTATGGGTTTTTAACAAAACAAGAAAAATGTAAATATTGTAAATTTCCCTAATTATAAGTCCATCGTAACTGTAGCCTGTAAGCCGTAGCGGCACCAGACCAAACCTTGATAATAAAGAAACTGTGGCATTTTGAATTTATCTCCAGCGTGGTATTTTGAGTGCTTTGTATAATGCTGGATGCCAGGCTTTATTTAAGCGCTTTGTTTCTTCCTTCCTATTGAAGTTATCATTATGTTTGAAAATCTTTATGGCTTCGCGGCTTAACCAGGGGCTCAAAGCCTACTATATTCCCATATTCCCCTTGTACCTACAAGGAAATAAGCAGTAAGACAATTCCTGCAAATGATTATCTCAACTAACACGAAGAAGATAGAATAATAATTTTTTTGTTTTGTTTTGTTCACAAGCACAGTAGTGCATTAAATATACATTACAATATTTAGCGTTCGGAAATTATTTTATACAAAAGTGTTATTCCAGCACAAGATTTGCCGAAGGTAAGTAGGTTCATCATGTGTTGTGACGATGTTCAAGCATATCTTTTCCTGCGATATTTGAGGTTAGAAATAATGCTTTTATTATGTTAAGTGCTGCATTTCGCCGTAATTTCATCTGCAGTTTCGTGTATTGAATTCTTGGAAACTGCCGTTTCCCCTTTAGCTAAAGCCCAACTTCAAGGGACGAAATACTGTTATACGTTGGTAGTGTATTGTCTGATGCGGTGCAATCCCTTTTTCACCTGTCTGTTTTATTACCTGCTGACAAAAGCGAAGCGGTTTGCTCCATTAGTGAGCATGTTATTAAGACTACACTAGCGAGAAACCGGGACCTTCCGGTTAAATGCTTCACAAAAGCGCAAAACTGCACCAAACATTCCAAAGCAAACACACTTCTTGGAAATGTTGGTTTCTCGCCGCGCACCAAGTATATCTACGGGAAGCCTTGCACACCAAACAAAAAACTTGATGTACAGAACACAATGGAAATACTGTAAAACGAAAATATATTTTAAAATTCTGATATGCTGCCCTCACATGACTTTCTCTACTCCTGTACTAACTGTCCTTCGAAACCCTTACTTCTCTATCGTTTTCATGTTAGTCGAAATAAACACTTGCAGATATTATTTTACTAATTTCATTGTAGGTACAAGGGAAATAGTAGACTTTGAGCGACACTCAAATGTTTTAAAGCTGGTCGCTATATGAGGGCTTTGAAATTGTCAGTCTGGGTGGCTCAGCTGGTTAGACGCTGGCCTACTGATCCCAAGATCGCGGGTTCAAATCCGACCCAGACTTATGGTTTTTAAGTGTGCTTAAAAACGACACTTCAATGTCAGTAGATTTACTGGCATGTGAAACAACTCCTGCGGGACTAAATTCCGGCACACCGGTGACGCTGATGTGATCCTGGCAATTGACAACGTCATTATATAAAAAAAAATTAAAAAATAAAATAGGCTTTGAAATTCCGTTATCTTTGTACGGCCGAGATAAAAAGCGAATAACGACCTTCCATTTGAAAAAAGTAAAAATATTGCAAAATGCACACAAATAACAAGGAATATCTCCGAAACGGTTCGCTTTACAAAAAAAATTATTTGAACATAAATTACGTTGTTTAGCGAGATCTACATTTTGTGTAGTAAGATTTGGTTTATCTCTTACGGTTTAACAGTTATGCAAAAGTCATCCAGAGTAAACAGGACTACATGAGCTATAGTCAGAAAATTCATATAGGTATACAAGTTAGAAAAGAACCTGCGCAGAAACCATGTTTCTTTGCTGCGCATGGTGCTAGTGGTGGGGGTCAGTTCTGTTTCGGCAGCGCAGGGTGCAGATCGGCTCTCTACAAGCACATGTTACACTTGCAGTTTTGTAGTGCGTTCCGTGTAAAACTTTATAACAAGTTGTAAGTATTTTTGTGGCTAATAGCGAAAGTGCTTAACATGACTAGTAAAACAAGCGTATCTGGTCGGTCGTTAAAAAGTGATGCTCGCAATATTGTTTACAATGTTGCTAGTTACTTAAAATATAAAAAGAGTGAATTGAAATTGAGTTATAACGTTGCTGCATCGACAAGTGAAGCTACAGGAGTTTCCATTAGTTTAGTGAAACGCATCATAAAGGAAGGGACTACGTCTTTATCTACCACTGGTCAGGTCAAATTCTCAACGCCGAAAGGGAAGGCTAGAGAAAGGAAAAAGAAAGTGGAAGTCGATACATTTACTGAGGGTATAGTTCGAAGGAAAATACACGAATATTATACAGTGAAGAAAGCAGTGCCAACGATACAGAAGCTCAAGCATGATTTGCAGAGTGATGGCAGTTTGGTATGCAGCAGGGAATACCTGAGGAAACTGGTTTTGCGATTAGGCTTTAAATGGAAAAAATGTGCTTCTAAACGGCAGCTCCTAATCGAAAAACCTGAAATTGTGTGCTGGCGTGCTAATTACCTGCGAACTATTCGTAGGTACCGTGAACAGAAGAGGAATATTGTGTATTTAGACGAAACATATATAAATGCTTGTCATACCGTCAGTTCTTGTTGGCAGTCTCCAAATGAGTTAAGGATTACAAAGCCTATGGGCAAAGGACCCAGACTGATAATTGCCCATGCGGGAGGAGAAAACGGGTTTGTGCACAATGCTTTGCTAATGTTCAAATCTAAACAAAAAACGGGCGATTATCACGACGATATGAATGCTGTAAATTTTACAAAATGGTTAGAAACACAAGTTATTCCTAATTTGCCCAGTAAATCTGTTGTTGTGATGGACAATGCTAGCTATCACAGTGTTCAGAAAAATAAAAGGCCAACAATGACGACGCTGAAAAAGGATGTAATGCAGTGGTTAAGGGACAACAATGTGTCGTTCAGCAGCAATATGCATAAACCGGAGTTATTGCAGTTAGTGAAGTCAGTGCCCAAAGAAAAGACGTACGTAATTGATCAGATCCTCAATGCACATGGCCACGAGGTATTGCGTCTTCCACCATATCACGCCGATCTAAATCCAATAGAGTTGGTATGGGGAGAAATAAAGGGAGAAGCTGCACAAGACTTATCCAATGCAACTTTAAGTGCAAAGCAAACCCTCTGTGAGGAGCTTTTCCGTGAATATTCCAGAGATAAGTGGAGAAAGTGCTGTGATCATGTACGAAAAGTGGAAGCAACATACTGGGAATCAGATGGACTAATGGATGATGTCATCGACAGTATCATCATTAATGACGGAGATCACTCAGGCTCAGAAGAATCTGTTACCGACACAGCTTCTGAATTAGATTCAGAATCGGAAATGGAA
>CM060968.1:131399510-131444510 GCA_030765045.1 Tenodera sinensis | reverse complement strand
GAATAGAATAGGCTTTGAGCGATAATGAAATATTTTATAACTTTCAAATACCGTTCTCTTGCATGGCAAACATATAAAAAATGAATAACGATGTTCCATTTGACGAAAGTTGTAAGTTTTCCAAAACTCACAAAAATAACAAGGAATATCTCCGAAATGGCTCACTCTAAAAAAAATATGTATATTAAGTGGGGGAAATATTGTATTCCACCCAAAAATTCGATGTCTGGATTTCACCGGAAATATATGTTTTGAGGGCCACTTAATCCACAAAGAATAACATTTTAAAAAAAGTCCGTGTGTATCAGTCTGTGGGTAGGATATCTCAAAAACGAAAAGTCGATTAAAAACCAAAGTTAGTATTTAAGGTTAACGTATTTTAAGAATGCGACAAGATTATTTTGAAGAAAATTCCTCCACTCTAAACTGCCCTTTACATGAAACATTTTACGAACATTTTAATTTTCTCCAAGATGGCTCTAGTAATTTTGATTATGTATAGGATATGTATAGGATATTTTTATGACTAATGAAATGTATATCTTGAATTTTCTGACTATATATCATGTAGTTCTATTTACTCTGGATGACTTTTGTATAACTGGAAACCATAAGAGATAGACCAAATCTTACTACACAAAAATGTAGATCTTGCTAAAACACACAATTTATGTCCAAATATACTTTTTTTTGTAAAGTGAACCATTTTGGAAATATTCCCTGTTATTTGTGACTTTTGGAATACTTCAACTTTGGTCAAATGCAACATCGTTAGTCATTTTTCTATGTTAACCGTGCAATGAGAAGAGAATCTGAAAGCTTTAAAACATTTGTCACTGAAAGCCTACTGTATTTCCATACTGCCCTTGTACCTACAAGTAAATAAGCAGTTAAATAATTTATGCAAATGTTTATTTCAACTAACACGAAGAAGATATAGGAATAAGAGTATGTAAGAATGGTTAGTACAAGAGTAGAGAAAGTCATGTGAGTGCACCACATCAGATTTTTTGTTTACCTTTAACACAGATTTTGTAAATGTGTTGCAAATGGAAACCACACACACTTACTCTCCTTGTGTTCTGTAACTGCGAACCTTAAAAATACATACAATGGAACTCGGTTGATTCGAAACTGATGGGACATGGACAAAATTCGAAATATCCAAAAATTCAAGTTACAAATGTTACGTATAAATTCAGAATTTTAGCAATACAAGTACATATGTATATCCGTTCCTAATAAAGGCTATGAAGTAAAGAAGCTGTATATATGAACGAGATTCTATTTATTCTTGCATTAGTGATGATTATGCAGTAAAGTAACACAACTTGAAGTAATATACTGTAGGTCTACTGTGATCTCAGATTTTCACTTGAGACACTGCTGTAAATTTTCTCGTTATTCTTCAGATAAGTTGACAACGTGTTCGGTAGTATCCCGTAGTCTTTCGCGATTTTAGATGTTTTTCTTCAAACCCTTTTCAACTGCTCGAATGACGGTGACCTTTTCAGTCAAACTTAGTCTTGCACTAGACACGTGGTTTACTAAGAGACATAGTGGTATTGATTTGCAACACACTAAACAGTAGAAAGTTCAACTAAATGTGCAATGTTTTAAACAAGGGATGTGGGAGCAGGTAAAGAAGCTCAAGGCCGGCAGCTAGGAAAGCTACTCCACCCCGCAAACTGCATTACAACAAAACTAACAATCCCAGAGCGATGACCTCTTTTACAGAAACACCTGGACGAAGTTATATTAAATTTCCGTGTTTAGATTAATTTTGAACTGACATCTTTGAACCAAAAACTTCCAATTAAGTAAAATGAAATTCGAATTACGTGTGATTTTTTACACTGCTTTAATACAAAATTCAAGGAACCAAGAAAAGTCTTCAAATTAACGATGATTTCCAATTATAAACGTTCCAATTACGCGAGCTCTAGTGTATTACCTATTGTAAATTTTGCTTTAAATTTATTTGTATGATTCGTTACATTCACAATGAAAAGTGTAGCACGTTAAGATTTGGTGGAACACAAGCAGCAGCTGTAATTACGCAAGCAACAGTGACTCAAGCAGATGTTTGTTTAATAAATTACTACACGAAGCTCATAATTAAAAGTAGTAGTGAATGAATAAGTGAATGAATCATGTTGTGTCCCATTAAGGTCAAAGGCCGCCCTACAGACGGGGTAAAGCTCTCAAGATGATGAGCTATTCCGTGAGAAGTAATTCCTGGAACACTGAACACCTGATTTTGTCTGTTTGCTGTTTGTCTCACTGTCTATTTTGCACTTCTGTACTTCGCAATTGACTCTCCATCACTCTGCTGTTCTTCCTATATCTGACCACTGTGCGTCTGCTTGTTCTTTAAAAAGTAATAATAGGAATTGGTTAATCTACAACCCTTTGTATGGTATAAAAGAATATTTTGCGCCCTCTGTAAACTTGTTTTAGTTGGTCTCTTGTTGTCCACTGTGCACCACTGTGAAAACTCAATAATCTACCTGTGTGATGACTAGGGCTAGGAAGTTCATGCATTTGCATATTTTTTCATAGGGGTTAAAAATGTATGCTTTTACATTATGTGCACGAATTACGGAATGTTAAGTTATTTGGACGTGATTTTATGGTGCATATAACTGCATATTTTCTTGATTTTGATAAATACATATTATTTCAATACTATAGCCTCTATACAGCATATTTTAATGATTTTTATGGTTTTTTTCCACCTGGATAATATTTTTCATATTGGTAGTGTTGCATATGATGATGTAACTCGCAAGGTGGCGAGAAGCAATGCTGAGTCATGTTGTTATGTAGTGAATCCCCTGTTTCCATCCTTTCATTATACCTATGTTTGTACGTAGAGAATAATCAGTGCGTTATCTGAAAGGTTTATATTAACAAAGATAAAGTGCACGTCAACGTTTTGAGCAGCACGATTATAGCAACGCTTCCCTCTGCGTGGTCTTCAAACGTAACAGTGTTGTGAACTGGTTCCCTCCAAATTAAATTCGGCGTATAAAATGTTAAAAAGCTCTTCCAATGCCGAAAATAAAACCAACTTCCAGTGCTAGATTAATTAATTTACAGAAAGAGTTTTCGGGTGATTTAATATCTACAGATAATAGGGTACTGTTTTGTGCAGCGTGTGAGAAAAATTTAGGGAGTGAGAAAAGATTTCACATGGTTCAGCACATAAACACAGCAAAACATAAGGAGAATTTAATCGGAAAACAGCTAGTTCAAAAACATCTAGTAGAGTGCTTCGGAAGTAGGGTTACTGAATGTTCCTATGACTTGTGTTAAGCATTTTTAGCTGCTGATATTCCCTTGTTCAAAATTAATAATCCGACATCTAAAAACTTTCTCGCCAAGTACACTCGACAACATGTGCCTGAAGAAAGTACACTGCGTGAAACTTATGTAGGACATTGTTACAATAACGTATTGTCAAATATACAAAATGAATTAGCGGATCAATTTGTGTGGTTGTCTGTTGATGAAACCCCTGATTCTGAGCACCGTTCTATTGCTAATATAATCGTGGGTGCTTTAAATATTGAACAAAAGACTACACCTTATCTTCTTAATGTGTGCGAATTGTCGGCCACTGACAATGTAAATGTGATTCAGTTTGTGATGGACTCTTTGAAATTACTATGGTCATGTGGAATCAAATACGACCGGTTACTTTTGTTACTGATGCGGGTCCTTATATGGGAAAATCAGAACAAACACTGAGAGGTATTTTTCCTAACTTAATACATATAACTTGTTTGACACACGCTCTTCATCGCATTTCTGAGACAATACGTGATTCTTTCCCATTGGTAGATAGATTTGTGTCCAGTACAAGGAGAATGTTTGTTAAATCTCTTCCTCCTGCACCAGTGTTAACTCGATGGGGAACATGGGTCAATGCAGTTTTATATTATGCTGAGCACATAGAAATAGTCGAAGAAGTTGTCAATTCATTGGACTCGAAAGATGCTTCATCAATAGAAACAGTGCAAAATATTCTGTCAGACACTGGGTTAAAAGAGATCTTAGTTTCATATCTGCCCATTTTTCTTTCTTACCAACAGCCATAACGGTATTGGAAGCTGTAGGATCTCCTCTGCATGAATCACTTGCTGTCTTTGAAAAAACAATGTGACCTAAGTTCGGTTCCTGGTAGCATAGGACAAAAAGCGAAAGAGAAAGTGAATTATGTGATTTCAAAAAATTCTGGTTATAAACAGATGTGCAGTATTCGAGACATCCTGGAAAGAAAACCATCTGTCATACCAAGAGACTTGACTCTCTGTGAAGCAGTTAATATCATTTAGATATGCCCCGATAACATCTTATGACGTGGAGAGAAGGTTTTCACGTTACAAAAGTGTTTTGCCAGACAATAGACGACGTTTTACTGTTGAAAATTTGTGTAGTGTTGGTTGTGAACTGAAATTTAGCAGTTAATTCTAGCAACGGAACCACTTCTGCTTCAACCTTTAAGGAATAAGGTAACTTTATTATTTACACTAACTCGTCTACTGCAAAGGGACATGAACTGTTATAATGAAATAGTGCATATTTCTTGGCATATTTTGAAGTTTTTAAGAGCATATTTGCATGCATATTTCAGTGTTTTTTAGGGCATGAACTTCCAAGCCCTAGTGATGACATAAATGCCGACCTGTATCACAAATCTACAGGACGTCACTGCATGGGCAGCTCTGTTTACAGTCACGCAGGTAAACAAGATAACATACAATGCTGGGAGTGATACTGCCTCCCTTGTGACAGCATTAACGGGGGAGACTGTACAAAGCTTGCTTTAGGTTAATCACCAACACATACGCTAGGAAACGCAAACACATATTGTTAATTACTTCTCCCTCTATTTCCATTCCTTTCCACTCTCTTTTAATTAGACATGACTTACCAAGCACGTATCTTAGGCTTTCCTCGCAACCTGTTAAGTAAGAAAGACATGCAAATATCAACAGTAATTTATCATCACTTATGCTTAACAATTACAACATTCTTTGACCGTAAATTTTATCTATTCATTGCTTTATTTACTGCTTAGTTGTGCTTTGTAAATAATATATCACTATTGCACCCTTGAATTCAATGTTAAGGTCTCCCCAGAATGCACATTTTGAAGTCCTCTGAACACCAAAGAAAGCTATTGAAATGACCATAGATGTATTTCTCTGAAACTAGTGTAATATTAAGATTCGTGTACTACAGTACAATCCCGATAACGACCTAATGTGGACTGAGAGACTGTCCAATTTTTCGGAATAAAGGGTTTGTTGTTTGTAACTCATAACATAATACTGCAAATTAAATAAATACATATTCTAGCACACTATAAGAAATAAAAGTATAACACATGCTAAAATTTATTGCATATTAATATGTTCCCCCTTTTCCGGTCTCTTTAACACATCCAATTTAATTTCTATTGTCATGTTAACTTGTGTTTTCTTCTCTTTCGACATTTTCATTGGAACAAACACAACACTAACAGTAAGCCTGAAATCTTGGAAGTTACACTGTAACCAGAAATATGTAACTGAAAGTTTAGCTTACCCTGTAAACAGGTATCTTTTGCAAGGTAAATACATGTTCAGCCCTTTTGTCACTGTGAGGGAGAATGTGGTAGGTCAGGGGTGCTCAACCGCAGGCAAGTTAGGGGAGGTTGAAATCACCTCCTTCCACCCACTGAGACAGAATGACACATTTATCCGTGGTTACTGAGTTCCAGTGGCGGCACATTCTTACGTACAGGAAATCAAAGGCGTACACATTCATATTCTACTCCTGATTAACCCACGATGTTTCTGAGAATACTTTTTGGCACGATTTACGTTTCAGAAGGTCTTCAATATTTGGTGCAAAAGATGAAGTGCACAGTCTCAAGGTGATTGTCACTTATCTTGCTGTGATACTCACTTTTAATATAGTTCATTTTTGAAAATGTTTGTTCGCAGATATAAGTGGAGCCAAAGACTGTCATTAAACTAGATGTAAACAAATGTAATCTCGGATACTCACAGCAGGACGGAGACCTAAATAATTCACACCCTTCTTTCTCACAACATTTTACGGTCGTGGAATTCTGCAATGCAAGTAGTTTCATATTCTGTAGCTCGTGTGAAGCCTCACTACATGGAAACTTCAAAAGTGCAAAATAAATTGCATTTCGGTTTCAAATGTTTTTAGGTCTTCAAATTGTGAGGAAAATGAGTTGTACAAATACTTCAAAAGTTCGTTGTATTTTCCAGGAGAATAAGTGTATCGTGAACACGGAACGTAAGCAATGGAAATGGTATAAATCTGCAACTACCAGTCTTACAAATCAAGCACTTAACGTTATCGTCTTCATCTCGAAAACAACAATATTCGTCCTCCCATTCAATAGTATGTGCTACTATATACACTCCGTGCCATCCGCCTCTGACTAGCAGGTCTGGTTCTGCTTGCCTTGGTCACTGGAGGGGAGAAAATAACATGTGCAGTGGAAGTGAGCGTGTGCTCCCTTGTTGAGCACCCCTGTTTTATGTTGTATGGGTGCATTCATTAATATTTATCTATACTATTAATGTCTTATAGTAGATAATAATTATTACAGTCAAGTTTAACCATAATATAAAAAAATTAAAATAAAGAAAGGTCGAGTTGCACGGAATGTGGAGTTATTGAGAGTCGAGCTATCGGGATTCTACTGTAGTTGGAGCGTGTGTAGCACTATACCTAACCCGTTGTACTTCGTTTTTTCTCCACATCAGATCTGGAAACGTCTTGGTTCGAGTCGATTCTTGGTGTCAAGTTAAATAGTAGATAATTGAATATCTCTATATGACGGCGATCTTGGAAAAGTTATTTCTTAGCTTCAAATATATGAAGCAAGGACGACTTATTATAAGGTGTACATTGAATTTGTAGGATGAAGATGTTTACACAATACCACTTCTAACATATGCAAGTAAACAAACTTTTTTCTCAAGGAATAGAATTTTATACGCATTTTATCCCCCTGATCAGACGTAGGGAAGGACCAATGGAGGACCCTTAGATGATGATGATGATGATGATGATGATGATGATACAAGATTAAGTGCGCTGAACTACTTGTTCATCAGCACTCTTTTAAAACGAATCATCACAAAAGCCAGAAACAAATTTCAATATAAAATAAAAACATTAATAAAAAGAAAATATACATAAATATACTAAAGAGGTAAAGCCAGAAATAAAACAGCAATACAGAAGGTCTAAAAGTATGAAATTTCGATATGTAAAGTTTTAAATCCTCAGGTTTATGTTTACTTTTGCTAAAAATTTCAAAACTCTGTCGACCGCTTGTTGATCGTCCGCCAGGACCTCTGCAAGACTGACAGGCAGTTGCAAAGAGCGTCGAAGGTGCGCTAGGGAAAACACTCTAGCAGCACGTGATTGAGTGACTAAAGGTTATCGCACAGTGCACAAAGAGGAGCAGGATCCCTTTTAAAAAGGTAAACATGCTTAAAAATGCAGTGGACAATGCGTAACGGAGCCAAAATCTTCTCGCGACGAGATACGGGAGAGGAGGTTACCCAACTTATCGGGAGTTCTTTCACTGCTCTAAGCTTATTACCGAGGAGAGCTGAGCACTCTTCGTGCCAGGGCGACAGCACTGCTCTCAAGCCTAGCCTTCCGAAGTAATACGGAAGATGGTATTCTTAGTTCTGTGGTTGCCACCTGTGCTACCAAATCCACCATTCCATTCTCTGGCAAACCTACGTGACCAGGAATCCATGCACAACCACGTTAACGCCAGTAACGTGTAAAACATGGAGGGCATCCTGGATACGTTGTACAATAGGGTAGTAGCAGTAGAGATAGAGTATGTATGGAAGGGATTCCACACTCAGCATATGTAGGTTATTGCATGTCAGCCTCCTGGGAGCAAAGGATGGAATGAGAGTGTTCTATGAGCGTGAGGGAGCCCGGGCGAGCAACGAACCGACGTGAGGTTCCCTAACCTGTGCTGGAGATTCTTCACCTCTACACTAGAGTTAGCCAAGCAGCCACCAACCGTATGGGTTTCGACAGTGGTCCCTCCCGGTAGACTGACAACTACAAACACACACACACACACACACACACACACACACACACACACACACACACACACACACCGAACGCTATAGAACGGACAGTTCCACAAAACAAGCTGGGCCGCCATACACCTTGCCCCTTGTCCTCTCGATTCTTTGACGTTGAAACATGATACAGAAATGGAATTTTCAACGGAGGACAGGAATATACCTGACATTATACAATCCATCCTAGCGTTCGCCTACCAACAAACGTGAACGACATTAAATAAGCAATAAATAAGTAAATAAATAAAGACAGAAACAAATAAATAAACAAATAAGTAAAATGAAGTCAGAATGCCCGGCACATAGCGAATTGAACCCGGGGACTTCGGAGTCATCTCACTCGGTCAATATATTTGTAACTAGCAATACAACTTGTAAAACTTTAAATGTACTTAAGGTCACATGGACCCTGAACCTGCCAGCCAAGTTTTGCAGTAAACGTACTGTAGATGGCTCCAAATATTTGACACAAATTCTTCTTGTTCTTGTTCCTGTTCTTGTTCTTCTTCTTCTGCTTCTTCTTCTTCTTCTTCTTCTTCTTCTTCTTCTTCTTATTATTATTATTATTATTATTATTATTATTATTATTATTATTATTATTATTATTATTATTATTATTATTATTATTATTATTATTATTATTATTATTATTATTATTATTATTATTATTATTATTATTATTATTATTATTATTATTATTATTATTATTATTATTATTATTATTATTATTATTATTATTATTATTGTTGTTGTTGTTGTTGTTGTTGTTATTTTTTCCTGACGAAACGGCTCTGTATTGACAATAATTGCAGTGGACAAATTTATTACACTCATCATGTAGAATTGCTAGTTAACGCATGGCCGAAGCAGTATCTTCCACCCTGTATATGGAACATAGAGAAATATGTGAAGTGTGTTTAGTGGTACAGTATTTGTGCAAGTCGACAGTAATCCACATGATAGTTATTGGCCATCAGGTAGGAACGTTTCAAATAGACAACTGTCTGTAGGCAACGAAGTCGTAAGCTGGCAACCAACTGCCCCATCCCTTGCTGCCTTGTTATGGTGTTTCTTCAATCAGTACCATACACCGTTATGTGCTGATGGTAGCTCAAGCATCCCGTCTGTCTGCTGATCCCTGGCGCCCGCCACTCTTCAGGCGCGTACGTACCGCACGTTTACTCAGACGGATCATTCTTCTGGCAATCTGCTGTTGCAGTTAGTGATGCTCACACACAGCTGAGTAAATACACGTACATCAACTATCAAGGTCGACTTCATTTGCTGCCTCCGTGCAATCGCAGTTCATTTGCTTTTAGCGACAAACGATACTGAACTGGTGTGTCTTCTCAGAACGCTGTGTATGTATGCATGTACACAATGAAACCCAGTGGCACAGTAATAGCTGCCTGGAGAGCTAGGCATCTGCACTTGCAAGTATAGCACACCAACACTTTAATAATAATAATAATAATAATAATAATAATAATAATAATAATAATAATAATAATAATAATAATAATAATAATAATAATAATAATAATAATAATAATAATAATAATAATAATAATAATAATAATAATAATAATAATAATAATAATAATAATAATAATAATAATAATAATAATAATAATAATAATAATAATAATAATAATAATAATAATAATAATAATAATAATAATAATAATAATAATAATAATAATAATAATAATAATAATAATAATAATAATAATAATAATAATAATAATAATAATAATAATAATAATAATAATAATAAGAATAAGAATAATAACAACAATAACAATAATAACAATAATAACAACAATAATAATAACAATAACAACAATAATAATAACAATAACAACAATAATAATAACAATAACAACAATAATAACAATAACAACAATAATAATAATGGTAGCTTTAGCCATCACCGATTTTTTTTTTCTTTCCTTTTTAAATTAAATGACACGTGTTCTTCGTAGTTTAATTATCATAAATTCACAAGTAATGCCAAGAGTAATTGTCATTTTATGTAGAGAATTTGATTGTCACGAGTTGCATTTAATAAGACTATTTCAAGAATTAACAGACGATGTATTGTAGCCTATGAAATTGTATTTAAATGATGTAATTACTAACCTTATATTGATGCTCCAGTCTTTTAGGATGTTGGCAATGTCAGTAGTTGGAATATTCGTTGTTAATTTATAATTTTATTCAATACAAACTTTGTCAAGCTGATTCCGAACATATTTCCTATTGTATCCTGTGTTCTGAGATTTCCCTCTTCGAATAATTTCATCTATTTCAGCATTAGATACTTCACCGAAGTGAGAGTCAGACTTTTTTTAGATTTAAACCTAGCGGCTCTATTGCGTCAAATTACGGTGTGCATCTGTAGCACAGTGCAGCTAGACTATCTAACCTGATCGCAACACAAGAAAAGCAGAGGAAATTATATTAAAATTCACAGGAGTCGATAATGAAATTTGGTAAATTTTTCGTGAATGAAGGATGTCATTTGTTGAAGCTTCAAGTGCTTATGCACATGATTGGTTGATTTCAACCAAGTCACGTATGAGTGGAATGGTCCTTTCTAAAAAGATTTACCATTTTGCCTATATTTTCCTCTAATTTCTGTTTTCTAACATTTTATGGTTTAAACCAAAATATGTAATTTCTTCCTCTGTTTAACCTAAGTTTAGGATTTTTATCAAGAAAATTCTGCCGAGTATAAAATTAAAACTTATCGAACTAATTGTCCGTTTTGAAAGTAGGTAATTAATTTCTTCACGATTCCGGGGCCCAAATGACCCAGTTGTCGACAGGCCCTTAAACTCCACACTCCACTCCACTCTTCACGATTCCTTAAAATATTATGTCTTACCTTTACCAATTTGGAAAGAAACGTGCATTTTTCAGCACGTATGTGGAAACATTTTCGTTATTTATTATATTTTTAAAAAGTCTCTAAATATTTTAATTGAAATATATTATAAATTATAAAGACAAAATTAAATGTATATGTCTAAAGTGGTCTGCGAATAGCCAGTGATTGAAATATGAAATGCCAATGCGAACTCCGTAAATCCGCAAATCCACCTAATTCAAACAGGACTAGGAAAAATAATGTCTACCAAATTTGTTTTGAATTCTAAAACAAGAAAAGAAAGAAAGGCTAAGATTAAACCAATTTTTTTCAAGTAAAAACGTATATTTATTAACACAGAGAAGCATGGAATAAATGCTACAGGAGTAAACAGTGAATCTGTCGGCTATCTTATACACAAAAACTAAACAATGCACAATAAAGTTTGAATGCAATTTTTTTTTACCTTAACGATAAAACGAAACCTAAAAGAAAATCAACACTTAAGAAGTGAAGTCAGTGGTGCTCTTTTGATGCAACGCACTGAAACGACATGTTTCGCCAACTTCCATTCCGACTTTCACCAGGCTATTCGCGCTGGGTAGACGCCAACAATGTTTATAAAAACATTACAGTAATTGATTTTCGAGCCTCAGAATGTAGTTGTAAAGTAAATTACAGCACACTGTACTAATTTCCTACTTTCAATCGTTTTAATACTTCACACTAAACGCTTAAAATCAATATGTTGTCGTTTTTGACGAAAATCCAATTAATCCGAATTTTCGCTAATCTGAACATGGTTCGGTCCCAATTAGTTCGGATTAATAGGACTCCACTGTAATTTTTTACTTTCTGTACCACATAAAGTAGAGGAAGTATTGTATTCCACCCAAAAATTCGATGTCGAGATTTCACCGAAAATACCGGGTGGAAGAGAAGTCATTACATTAATTTAAACCAGTGATAGATCTCAATATTTGGAACACATGTTGTATCATACGTTTTTGTCCCTGAGCATTTCCTACGGAGATATTTTAGTTTTGTCGAAAACAAGCTGGCAACACTGCAGATTGTGTAGGTGTCATTTTCACTAGCTCAGTACATAAAGAAACCACGTAACGGTGTGTCTTGAAAACATAAACGAATACCCTGCCTTGTCCTGTGTTTACTGTGCGAGCGCACGCCAATTACAAGCGTTATCTTCCAAAACATTAAAGCGAAGGTACCAGACCTGTTTACATCCACGAACTAGCTCAATTCCCTGACCAACCTCAACGCAACGTTGTTGACTTACTGCACGTGTGAAAAAGCTGCTTGAAGTATTCCTTGACGTCTTTTAAGTGATTAATTATTTTGAAACCCTGTATGATGTCCCATAATTACTACTGAAGCTATGTCAGAAATAAGTTACTCTACGCATCTTACAAGTAACAAACTGTTATCGTACATTCTTGTGGATTTACGCATCCAATTTGGATCAAAAACCATTTATTTTTTTCGAAATCGGCTGATCAAAGAACAAAATGCCATTATACTTTTTGTTTTTAATACTTATGTGAAACACATATTACAAGAATGTAATGACTTCCCTTCTACCCTGTTTTGAGACCACCTGAAACCAAAAAAGCATTTTTAAAAAAGGTCCGTGTTTCTGTCTGTGTGTATGTCACTCTGTGGAGAGTATAACCCAAAAATGAAAAGTCGGTTACAACAAAAGTTGGTATTTAAATTTAATGTCTTTCAAGGATGCGACACGAGGATTTTGAAGAAAATTGTTCCACTCTAAACTAGCTTTACATGGAAAATTTTGATTTTCACGAAAATGGCTCTTATTTTTTTATTACTAAATTAACGTCCTCCAACGTAATGTCATATCGCACGGTGAATGAAAGGGATGAAATGATGCTCAAATGAGCCCGAGGTCCATGGAGCTTTAAGTTTCCTGACATTTGTCTCCTCATGATAAGGGAAAACCTCGAAAAAAAACCTTAATCGGGTAACTCCCCCTAAGCGAGATTCGAACTGGTGACCTCTTGAACGTGAGGCGGACACGCTAACCACGCTAACCATCACAAGAGCAATGGCTCTTAAGATTGACTAAAATGCCATACGTTTGAGATATTTTTATGACAAATGAAATGTATATGTATTTTGAATTTTCTAGTTATAGCCCATGTAGTCCTATTTACCCTGAATCACTTTTGCATAACTGGTAAACCGTAATAGATAGACCAAATCTTACTATACAAAAAATGTAGATCTTGCTAAAACACACAATTTATTTTGAAGTAATTTTTTTCTAGAATGAAGCATTTCAGAGATATTCCTTGTTGTTTGTGTAAGTTTTGAAGAGCTTATACTTGTCAAACGGAACATCGTTATTCATTTGTTATATGTTAACCATGCAAAGAGAACGGAATTTGAAAGCTTTAAAAGATTTGACTATCGCTCAAAGCCTACTGTATTCCCATATTCCCTTTGTACCTACAATAAGACAATTTGTACAAATGTTTATCTCAACTAACACGAAGAAGATACAGAAATAAGAGTTTGTGAGAATGGTTAGTACAACAGTAGAGAAAGTCATGTGAGTGCAACACATTAGATTTTTCTAATTTGGAAATCATAATAGCCCAAAAATAAATAATTACCGCTAGCGTAAATATATGAATGATAAAAAGGCAATAAAAATAAAATGAATAAATAAACAAGTAAGTTTTAAGGTAATCGGCTACCTACAGTTAAGATAGGTTTTACGGCAAGAAGCTGCACTGAATGTTAGATAAAGAAGCCCCTGGGCTTATCTTGAAATTAAAGCGCGTTTCACCCTTAGAAGACAGTACACGTTAAATGGAGCGCAGTGTTGCAACATGTACTAGTTGCGAATCTTTCTCCGCGAGCGACTCGAGGTGGCCGGAGTCCTGCACTTAGTCCTTCAATTGCTGCTTGACGGACACTTAACTTTGGTATCCCTTCATGCCTTTATTACTGTATGACCTAAATTTACAAATGACTCGTCTGTATAAACAATTGATTTCCCCTGGTCCCTAAACCTTTTTACGTATTTTAGATATTTATGTCGCCATCTGATGATATCGATATCGTCCCTTTCTATTAATATGCACTTGTTACCCCTTCTTCCATATTCGAACCCCAAATCAGAGTGGCCCTTGAGAAATTTGGTAGGGTCTCATCACTGTTGAATCGTGACAAAATTATATTCAGCGTGGGTGGAATATTTGCAAACTGTAAAGAATGAACAATTCGCCGCACTCCACCTTGCACTATTCAATCATATTGCGTTAACCTAGCGTTTTGTGTAGTCCCGCCCTTTTTGCTTGTTTTTTCGATGGCGTTCTTAGAGGTCCTTTCATTACTTCCTTTTTAATCATACACACTACTGCTTCTGAACACTCGATAGCCTTAGCTGTTTCTTTTACTACCTTACACGCATTTTACTTCAAAAATAATCTAACACATTCATAATTATTTCGCGTTCCTTACTTCTTAATTTACCAATATATCGTCTCTTTCTAGCTTCTCCTTCCATAACTACAAATATTTACGAAAATATTAAACAAATAACGCAATAACAGCTCACAGTTACACACACGACTTCTTTCGAACTAATGTTAGTGCTGCTCCTTATACTATCTTCTGTGTCAGGCCTGGCGCGAGAATACGCTCAATAGATGAATACATTTTGTTTACCTTACTGGATAAAAGAAAGAGGTTACTGTCTTTTGGTTTATTTTAAAAACTTTCTCCAACCCTCTTCAACATTTGTCCTCGCTGGTTCCCTGATGTAAACTCAATAACAGAAAAGTTTCACACTGCGTAACTTTTGCAGTGCACAGATATACAATTTTCCAAAAACATTTAATTTAAAAAATTATAACACTTAACTGGGTAAACTTAGAGAATTCAAAGTAGGCAGGTAGTAGCACTATAGTTTACTCTACCTAAGAACAAAATATAGACACATTCTAGCAGTTAGTTTGTTAGGTAGTGCGTGATGAGTGTAGAAACAGCAAATATCGGACTTACACTGAAAAAAAAAACGTTTTCTGAAGAAATTTGGGCCTATAGAAATGTATAATGACTCTGAAAAGGATATAACCTGATAGAGAAAAAAATTCTGCATAGGATAATGTGTTCAAACCTGAAATTTATAACAAATGAATATTTATACCATGCTATCAGGAACCTGGCAACAGCGCGAAGGTAGAAAAGGACGCGGCTAATGGCAACTTGTATGCGCTAGATAGAGACAGAGATGTCCCATTTAACTCCATACTGGCATCTAAGAGTGGAACAAGGTATAGAATGAAATAGTACGACAGAGATTGTGCTCTTCACCAGAAATTGACATCCGCCCATTTTCTCTGTAACATGTATTGCCATGTCTCTGATGCTCAGGACTTTGTTAATTTCGTGTAATTGACATGGAAATTTCTGAGATGCGGAGTTCTTGCAGGAAATTCATCTAGCTCTCAGGTACAACGCTGGCTCCAAGCTCTAATGCATTAATTAAATGGCTTAATTCACCTCAGAGTCCCGTGGTCTGCTCAAGTAAATTCCTAAATGATGTTTACAGTTAGCAAGGATTGCTATATTCTCGGAAAATACATTTTCAAGTAAATTAAATAACATTTGTAGGAAAAGATGGGATGTGTTATTTACATTCCCCCAACAGTAAAATATAATTTATTACTTTCTCTATCACATAGGACATACTAAATGGAGAAGGTAGTGCTTCCACTGTAAAATTTGATGCCGAGATTTCAATGGAAATGCACTTTTTGATGTCCAATGAGTCAAAACAAGCATTTTAGACAAATGCGCGCGCGCGAGCGTGAGTGAGTTTATCTACTCTTTCACAAACTATTTTTACAAACACTTATTCCTCTATATACTCCATATTAATCGAAATAAACATTGAAGAAATTATCATATTGATAATTTTCTTGCCCAGAAGTAAGATCAAGTCGCCCGTGTTAACCCAGGTGGATGGTAAAGGGGCCATGGTACCTATCCGTTTAGTACTGATTTACCCGTGTGGTTTACAGGTGTAGTCTAATTTTACAAGGTTTGGTGTAAATGTTGGTTAGTGGTGCAGATTGGTTTTCTATATTGTACTGGTGGCGGGATCTGTCAGATCTTGGATGTCTAGCGATCCAAGCGACCATTGCCCTACTGCTTACTTCGTCGGCCGTTTGTGGAACCGTCGAGCAAGGCAGTGCCAGTGACAGGAAACTGAGAGGAATAGGTGAAGGGTGTGGTGGTGCCAAGTGTGAAGTACATTTGGCGGTTTGGGTGTTTGAAGGGATAGCGGTAGTTACCAGCCAAGGGTATCCTTGGACAAGCGGTAGCTCTGCCGCCGTCTAGGTAGGCGATGATCATATTGCCCCAGCGTGTTGACCAACTGGTTAGGGTGAGGTGTGAGTTTGGCATACATTGTGCGAGTCCTGTCCCGCACAACGTCCACAATACATGGTATGCCGGAATGAGTATGGAGGATGTGTGATGGAAATCTACGGTCGGTATCTAGATCATCCTAAGCGCCCTGTTCTGCACGGCCTGCAGTCTGCGGATGGTGGAACGAGCCACCGTTCCCCGGACCTCGCACCCATACAGTATCAGGGGCGGGACGATCGCACGGTACAAGCGATAATTTTCTTGTAGGAAATACAGCGAGCTTTAAGCGACAGTCAAATATTTTAAGACTGGTGGTTTATATGAATGATTCAGTGCAAAAGTGGGCCAAATCCAAAATTTAAAAAATTGTGGCATTTTTCTTTTTAACATTTTGGTAGTAATTCAATATAATAAGGAACCAAGTCTGAATTTCTATAGCAATCCTCCAGAGTGCAGCAGTTCGTTAATGCTCTGATAAACTAGAGCAATCTTTCGGGGTAATAGTGAACTAAGTCCAACGGTATGATTGTATCAGAAAGAAATTGGAGGGAAACCATAATATTGTGTTACATTTAGAGCTATTAAAAAGGTGCTTTAATTTAGGTAAAAAAAGGTGCAAATTTTCCATTTTAATTTTCACTCAATACAAAAACCAATTAGCCAATTACATAAAATAACTAAAGATAAGGACACAGAATTCACTGTCATAAGTCCAGAAAACTATTGAAGCAGATGCTTCAAAGTGTTTTTCAGTGAAGCTGCACCTTCGGTCAGTAAGTACTTTTATGTTGAAAAGGAACGTTCAACATCAACAGACACAAGTGGTGCATATTTTGTTAGCAGTCTGTAATTAAACTCCTTGTTCGTTGCAACATCCTCAATATCAGACAGAGCTTTTGGCTAAGCTCTGTTCTAGCTTCTGCTTTCCAACCCCTTCCAGTGCTGTCTTTACGTCCATCAAAATTGTTCATTGTGAATCTTTCTCAGGACACTGCTCCTCCAGTCTTGTAGTGACCGTCATCAAAAAAGAGTAGCCATGCACAGAAAGAAGTTCATCTTGCAACTCCTGTTTATATGCTAGTTCTCTAGCTTTTTTACAGCAGAAGAGTCATCTGGTATTTCACTTAAGAAATTGCATGTAGCCTTATTATTGTTACAAAAAAACACTGCAGCCTTCAGCCAAGTACCCCACCTAGTGAGAGTCAGAGAAATTGGAAGAGAAAGTCCTGTAACTTTTACGTTCTTCTGTATCCTAGCTGGAGCCTTTTTCAACAATTTCATAATGCAGGACAGAAATTCATTTGCATATGAATATTCTTCTTTTATTGCCTTACAAACTCGTGCAATGCATGTGCAATGCAGGTGATGTGTTTTAGATTAGGCTTGAGGTTAGAAATGGCCAGTAATATATAAGATACTTGATCTTTAAGCACTAGGCACACTCGATCATATTGAATTCCATCAGGCCACAGCACACAACATGCATCGTTGAAACTACGCATTACATTAGTATTGTCTGTTTTTTTTTTTTCCCCCAGAAAGTAGGTTTTCAACAACATGCTTTCCATTTAGGGGTGCTACTAAAATATTAACAACATATCTCATCTGTCCATCAGTGGTTTTATCTAATATAAAATATATGAGATTTTCACCTAACTACTTGCCTGATCTGTTTTAATTTTTCTTCATGCAGAGGTTGAAGATATGATTTGCTCAAGGTACTCTAATCTAGGACAGACTTTCCAGTAAATGTTTCCAAATATGCTTTCATAATAGGGTTATTGAGCTTGGAAAGAAGAATACCACATGCCACAAATGCCTGTGCTATATCACTCAAAAATTCATTTTTATTTAATTTACTTGAAGAAGCCAGCACCTCGCCAATAAACTGTTGATGGCCTCCAGTTTTGCACCGTCTATATGCTGCTTAACACAATTGTGTTGGTGTTTCTCATCAATTATGATTAAAAAGTCACAAACACTGCGTTTCAAAACAGATCCGTCACTTTGAATTCCATCTACACTAAGCTGTTTAACAGATTCATATACTTTGTAGGCATTCACTTTCATTTTTGGCATTCTGCAAAACTTACTGGCAAATGACAGACCACACTAGTCAAATAATATTTTTAACTGAAACATTAAACAATAGTTTCGCATAACTGTGATGCATTGAGGCGCAAACTAACAACGCTGCACTGAAGTGTAATTGTTGTCGCAGGGCTGATACCGGCCATCGTTATCAACCCTTGAAAGATAAAAGTATATAATTTTGGGAATAAAATGCGGTATAAGAGACAAAAAATGTTTGGAGAAAGTGCAAAAACTGCTGATATTAAGAAAAGTGCAAAATGGTGCTGGGATTGTGAAAAGGCGCAACCAAAACTCAAAGGGGTGAGTTCATTTAACGTTTTTTTTTTTTTCAACATACACATAATTGGGCATTATAAGAGCAAACAAATTTAAGGTTTAGCACCTAAAATTGCTTGCATTAGTTGTATTCTTGTTTGTGCATGTATTGTGAGAGTAAATGCTGAAGGAATACTAAATATAATTATTTTGAAAAGAATGGAGGAGGACAGTGATTATATTCCTGACAGCACCTCTGCACATAAAAGTGAAGATAAGCATATTTCAGTTAAAACGTTATTATATAAGGCATATAGATTAGGTTATGTCATATTTGACTTATTTATTTTTTGCAAAGCTACCCTACTCTTACACAAACTATTTTTACAAACACTTATTCATCGATTTACTTCATGTTAATCGAGATAAACATAATATTATGTTAATTGTCATGTAGCTGCAGTAGGCTATAAGCGATAATCAATTGTTTTAAAGTTGGTCAGTATAATACGTATATTATAATGACTGAAATTTAGTTCTGTTTCCATTACAAAGAGATAAAAAAGAATAACGAACTCCCATTTGAGAACGTCTATTAAGCATTGCAAAATTCTGACAAATAAGCAATATCTCCGAAGTGGTTCACTCTATAAAAAAATATCATTTAATATAAATCATGCGTTTTAACGAGATCTACAGTTTTTGTATAGTAAGATTTGGTCTATCTCTTACGGTTTGCCTGTTATGCAAAAGTCATTGAGTAAATAGTACTACTTACATGGGCTATAGCAAAAAAATTAAAATATGAGTCTCATTTTCCATATCTTAAAAAATGGCATTTTAATCAAAATCGTTAGAGCCCTTTTAGAGAAAATCAAAATGTTCTAAAACTTTTCCATGTAAAGGGTAGTTTGGGGTGGTGGAATTTGTTTAGAACTTTCTGGAATTTAACAGTCGCGTTACACTGAACCTTGACCTTGTGTCTGCACACACTTGCAAGGCAATGGCTCACTAGTTCACAGAGTAGTATGTTGTGTTGTTTTCGACTCTTGCTTCTATAGTGGCAGTTCTTTGCACATTTGATGGCCATGCTGTACTTCTGACGTCATTCATACTCTGCGTCCAGCTAACCTGTATCGCATGGCAGTGCACATTTCTCCGGCCTTTAATGATCACATTCCTCAGTTCCAAAGTTAAGGACTGTTGAAGGAGAACCTTTGGCTCCTCTGGTCTGAGGCGCTGATGGACTCTTGTAAAGGTGTAACCTTCGAGGTGTGCTCGATAAGATATGCTTCTTGGTACACGAGTGCAGCATTCCGTGCATTGCTGTTAACCCTATCATTAGGGCTCGGAAGTTCATGCCCTAAAAAACACTGAAATATGCATGCAAATATGCTCTTAAAAACTTGAAAATATGCCAAGAAATATACAATATTTAATTAAAACAATTAATGTCCCTTTGCAGTAGACAAGACGAGTTAGTATAAATAATAAATAAAGTTACCTTATTCTTTAGAGGTTGAAGCAGAAGTGGTCCCGCTGCTAGTGTTAACTGCCAAATTGCACTTCACAACCAACACTTTGCACGAATTTTCAACTGTAAAGCATCGTCTGTTGTCTCGCAAAACATTTTTGTAACGTGAAAAACTTCTCTCCACGTCACAAGATGTTATCGGGGCATATTTAAATGATGTTAACTGCTTCACAGAGAGAGTCAAGTCTCTTGGTGTGACAGATGGTTTTCTTTTGAGGATGTCTCGAATACCGCACATCTGTTTATAACCAGAATTTTTTGAAATTACATAATTCAGTTTCTCTTTCACTTTTTGTCCTATGCTACCAGGAACCAAACTTAGATCACATATTGTTTTTTTCAAAGACAGTGATTCATACAAAGAAGATCCTACAGCTTCCAATGCCTTTATGACTGTTGGTAAGAAAGAAAAATGGGCAGATATGAAACCAAGATCCTCTTTTAACCCAGTGCCTGACAGAATATTTTGCACAGTTTCTATTGTTGAAGCATCTTTCAAGTCCAATGAATTAACCTCCTCGACTATTTCTTTGTGCTCAGCATAATATAAAACTGCATCGACCCATGTTCCCCATCGATTAACACTGGTGCAGGAAGAAGAGAGATATTAGGTACTGTTGATCTAAACAACTTAACTCTTTTAGGTGATTTAACAAAAAATATCTTCGTACTGGACACAAATCTATCTACCAACGGGAAAGAACCATTGTCTCAGATGCTACCAATATAAAAAATATTATACAGATGAAAAAATAAAAAAAGCATAATAATCATTAAAATATGCAATATAGGGGCAATAATATTCAAATCTTCGTGAGCTGCATCATATGCAGTACTGCCAATATAAAAAATATTATCCAGCTAGAAAAAAGCAATAAAAAACCATAAAAATCATTAAAATATGCAATATAGGGGCTATAGGATTGAAATAATATGCATTTATCAAAAATCAAGAAAATATGCAGTTATATGCACCATAAAATCATGTCCAAATAACTGAAAACTCCGTAATTCGTGCACATAACGTAAAAGTATACATTTTTAACCCTTATGAAAAAACATGCAAATGCATGAACTTCCTAGCCCTACCTATGTATCATACATGAAACGATATGTTCGGTGCTGTCAGGCTTCACAGGCGACATGAACTGGTAAGTTCTGTAATAAACGCCACTTCCCGACAGCATTCAGTTTTGAAAAAGGGTACTATTCGGAACTCGTCACGCAAGGGATGAAGCATATGATGTTCACAACAATGAAGACACTACAATTTCATAGTCACACATTTGCGGTTGTCTTTCAAATGGCTCCATATGCTAGAACAAAATGTTTCTATTTATGTGAATTATCATTCCTGGTGTATACTTTTTCTGCAGGATGTAAGCATGCCAACGGAGACATTTGCAATGGTGGATGATTAAGTCGCCCCTGCGCATATCAAAACATTAAACAAAATACAAAAGCTAAGTGTAACAGAAGTAGCAGAGTCGAGTGGTCCTCGCTTCTTAGTGATAACTAGAACAGAGGAAAGACAGAAATTTTCGTCGGTGAAACCATTCATCATGCAGAAGGGTCTTTACAAAATAGCTAGCCCAGTGAAAATATGCACTAGATCTCACAACGACACGCTCCTGATCGAAACGAATTCAGCATTCCAGGGAGCTACAATACTAAAAGCAATTTGTTAGCCAGGTAACCGAACGGGATAGCTCAGGCGGTAACGTCTGTAGCCCGCGTTCAGGAGATCGCAGGTTTAACCCCCGTAGCCAACCTTCCAGATCCCTGGGGTTTATTCCCCGGGTCGCCAGGTGAATGTTGGGAAGGATTTCCATATCCTCCGAATTCCCTGACCCTCTGTTTCGTTACATTAATCATTTCATTTCACCCTTTATCCCGTTAGGTTTCTTTCAGGGTTGGAAGCGTCAGCGAGGGTTTCGGCAGCAGCACGGCAGGGGAAACAAATGCTCTTTGGAAATCTTGTCGCCAGGAGTGGAAGGTGAGCCTACTGGTTTCTGCTCCCCCCACCCCCCATGGAATGGTAAACGCCCGAGGGGGAGGGGAGCCGGTTTCCTAGTCCTGCGCCCCCTTTGTGAGTACGAACTCGAAAGGGTTGGAGAAGAACTGGGTTGAGTCAGCTTCCGCCGGGGTGTTTCTAACAAAGAAAATCTAGGGAGCCTGCCCTCTGTTATGTCGTGGTAGCGTTCCCGCCACCCTTCGGATTCATTCGAATCATCCATCCCCCCGGGGGGTGCCCTCTATGGGCCATAGGCACAAAGGATCGCCCTTCGGTCGAGATGCTAAGCCCTCCGCAAGTTCTCATCCAGTCATCCGGTACGTGTAAAGATGCACAGGACTTTGAACTCTTCGCGCAGTGTGGTGAATACCCGCGCATTGAACGCTCTGTCCAATGAGGAGATTCAGGAGAACTAGAAGATGAAGGTTCAGAGGAAAGAAGGAGGCGAATACGTGAATCTAAGAGTTTGATGTACATACTTTGAAAAACAAAGCCGAGTAAGTTCGTAAATAGTCCATTAAGGGATTCTGATTATGTTGGAGAAAACCAAAGCGTAAAACAAGAATTTCTAATAGTCCCAAATATATCTACATGATGGTCCATCGCTGGTAGCTGGAAATGTTTGTCTGCAGGAAAATATTGCACAGTGAGTGATATAGTTGATTGAACGCCGGCTTTCTGCATCCAAATTTGGTGGCTTTGTACGTAGCCAACAGCACCATGACGATTAAGTATGCTTATATCGACAACCTCATGACATTAGTTACTGGGATGTAAACGAACTCCTGTGGGATAACATTGTGGGCATCGCTGTTATGATTCTGACACACGCTACCATAACTACATAAACTAAACCGTTAAGTGACGAACATACACACAAATGTAGGTAGCGATCAAATAATCTAATATGTTGTATTCACATGAGCTTCTCTATTCACTCTTGTATACACTAAGCTTGCAGAAGCTTCTTCATCTAGCTTTTTTCCCCCTCTTCATTTTGCTTGACGTTTAACATGCTTACCGGGTAGGTTATATCGTGCAGTAAATGAATGCAACAGTCGAAATGATACTTGAAACTTAGATTTATTCAACATTCATCTTATCAAGATAAAGGAAAATCTTGGAGGAAAAATGAAACCTAAACCATCTAACCACTCAAACCGAGTGTTGAACTCAAGACCTCTTAATACAATACAGACAGGCTACCCCAACATCTCCTTATTATTATTACAGACTAATTTTCGTTGCATATTCGTTTAGGTATAAGAATGATTACGTATAAAGCGATAGACTAATTAAAAAGCGAATCGTTATGAGAAACATTCATTCTTTACATCAGTACGACTAAAACCTAATAGGAACTTACCAATTTAAAAAAAGTGTAAACACTTGAAAATTGAAACCAATAACAAAGAATATCTCGGAAAATGTGTTTCATATAAACGGGTGGGTACTTTTTTTTTTTTTTTTTTCAAAATCTTCATGTTGCGCTCTAAGAAGACTAGCTGAAATACCAAGGTTGACCTTTATTTTGTTTTTGAGTTACGCTGTACACAGACCGACGGATGGACAGATTCTGAACACGCGCAAACAGGTCCTTTATACTTTCTTTACTAACTATAGTAGGTAGTGGAAGTATAGTATTCCACCGGAAATATATATTTTGAGGCCCCTGACTCAAAAAAAAAAAAAAATAATAATAATAATTAATAATAATAATAATAATAATAATAATAATAATAATAATAATAATAATAATAATAATAATAATAATAATAATAATAATAATAATAATAATAATAATAATAATAATAATAATAATAATAATAATAATAATAATAATAATAATAATAATAATAATAATAATAATTAATAATAATAATAATAATAATAATAATAATAATAATAATAATAATAATAATAATAATAATAATAATAATAATAATAATAATAATGGAAATAAATAAATAAATAAATAAATAAATAAAGAACAGTTTTAGAAAAAGCCCCACGTGTGTGTGTGTGTCTGTGTGTGTGTGTGTTTGTGTCAATCTGCTGACAGCATAACTCGAAAAGGAAAAGTCGGTTAAAAAACTAATTTTGGTATATAACTTTAACATCTTTTAAGGATCCGAAAGGAAGATTTTGAAGAAAATTCCTCCATCCTAAGCTATCCTTTACATGGAAACATTTTTGAAAATTTTCATTTTTTCGAAAATTACTCCAACGATTCTGATTAAAAAACCATGTGTTAAAGATATTTTATGACAAATTAAATGTATATTTTGAATTTTCTGGCTATAGCCCATGTAGTCCTTTTACTCTGGATGACTTTTGCGTAACTGGTAAACCTTAGAAGATAGGCCAAATCTTACTATACAATCTTCCTTGGACAGTTTATGTCCAATTTTTCCATTTCGGAAATGTTTCTTGTTATTTATGCGACTTTTGGAAAACAAACATATTCTTCATTGATGTGAGTATGTTGATGGGTTTGAAGTCCTCTACTGTGAGTACTTCTAGGTTCCTTGTCCATTTGACCCTAAGTTCCTGGAGACGGATCTCTTTCGATTGATCTACTTGGTTGTCTGGGATAGGGTCTTGAGAGTTCGGCTTTTTGACTGTGGAATACCTCCGATGGAAGATAGGAGGATTCGCGAATAACGCCTGGTTTGGGAGACATTAGTCCGTTGGCACGAAATCCAATCAACCCCATTAAACAATAAGAAAAATCATATTTCAGAGGTTAGAGCACGTGGCTGCTGGTGCAAGGGGTCCCGGGTTCCATTCCCAGCCGGAGATTGGAAGTATGAGTATGGAAGTATTAAAGAGCGTGTTGACGTATGTCTGATCTAATGTGCAAAAAACACAAGGTCCCAAAACCAACTAACTACGAGTTATCACCATTGCCTGTAAGCAATATGTTCCAAAGAAAAGACTGCCGATTTGACTATTGAAGTTACGGAACAAAAATCTGATGTGTTGCACTCATATGACTTTCTCTACTCTTGTACAAACTCTTATTCCTATATGTTCTTCATGTTAGTTGAGATAAACATTTGTACAAATTATTGCTTATTTCCTTGTAGGTGCAAGGGGAATGTTAGAACACAGTAGGCTTTTTTTTTTTTTATTGTTCCATTTATATCCCGCCTTTAACTGCAGAGGTCGTATCGGCGGCCTTGCCTATTGACAAATGGTGTTACACGTTTGGGTTTTTCTATCTTTGGGGGTTTTATTCTTTGAATTCACACACACATTCACACTTTCATTCCACTCCCACTTCCAGACTCAGGGAAGGATGAGGAATAATCCTGGCTGGAGAAAAATTCCTACCCCCTTGTCGGGAATCGAACCCGGGACCCCTAGCACAGCAGGCAGGTGCTCCACCAACTGCGACAGCCAACAGTAGGCTTTGTGCGATAGTCAAATCTTTTAAAGCCTTCAAATTCCGTTCTCTTTGCACACATGAAGAACGGTTTTCCATTTGACGAAAGTTTGTTTTCCAAAACTCACACATAACAAGGAATATCTCCGAAATGGCTCAGTCTACAAAAAAATAGTTTTGGACATAAATTGTGTGTTTTTAGCAAGATCTACATTTTTGTATATAGCAATATTTGGTCTACTTTATATGGTTTACCAGTCATGCAAAAGTCATCCAGAGTAAACACGACTACATGAACTAAAGCCAGAAAATTTAAAATATACATTTCATTTGTATGAAAATATCTCAAATATGTGGAATTTTAATCAAAAGAGAGCCATTTTCAAGAAAATCAACATTTTGGAAAAAAATTCTATGCAAAGGGTAGTTTAGGGTGCGGCTATTTTCTTCAACATCTTCGTGTCGCCTTCCTGAAAGACATTAATATTCGGTCTCTAACCGACCTTTTGTTTTTGAGTTATTTTGCTCACAGAAACAGACAAACATTGAACTTTTTCTAAAAATGCTTTTTTGGATTCAGGGTGGCCACGAAACATATATCTCCGGTGAAATCTCGACAACGAATTTTTGGATGGAATAAAATACTTCCTCTACTTACTATACGTAGTAGAGAAAGTAATAAATAAAATGATAAAATCGAAAATCTTACAAGACGGCCAAGTAGGTGGCCATTTTATATGAAAACACGTGTCCATGGAGTTCAAGACCTTGCTCATAGATACCCAATGTGCTTATTGTACTCGAAGGTTACACTTTTGCTAATGGACTCACACTTTGTCACATAAAACTCGTATTGCTATGACTCACAGACACAGGAAACTAAAATGCTGTAGTACGACTTACGTTTTAATACCGATGTGACATATTTCCTTAGACGTATCATACAGAAAACTGGCAATGTTTCTTACAAGGAAGTGAGGCACATATAATAAGTATATTACGATATAAGGATGGTCAGTTATTTTTCCTGTATGAAGGAAAAGTTTGAAAAGTCGACACACAATCGAATCTTTTCAATTTCCGAGGATTAGTAAATAAACACTTAACACACGCGTATTGGATACAATTTTTTTGAAAAAAAAATCAGTAATTTAATATGGTGCATGAATGAAATGTCAAATACACTCCTTGAAACATATTCATCTTTCTATAGTGTCTTGATGGTTGAACTTAATTAGCACATATTAACTGTAGCATCTTTTGTATGTCTCTTTGCATGAGAAAAGTTTTATTTTCCACTTTTCTTCGATTTCAGAATCAACACACTCGTTCAAGTTAGCAGCCATGATTACTATGGGTAGTTATTGATTTGAGCACGGCCTACTCTGTTTATCTCGCTAAACGTGTATTAAGATTCACTGACTCTCTGCATAACATTTTCGATCGCCATTACAACGAAATTGGACTGATTCCATGCTTTATTCTTTTAATTTATAACGTATGCTATATAAATAGGAGGACAATTATTGAGGTGGTAAAAATCAACAAGTAGGTTCGATTATATTTTATATCTATATTAATCAAAATTGCTGTAGTCGAAATCCATTACTGGCAGACCGGCTATATTTCTAAGGCTTACCAGTAATTAAGATGTCCTCTAGCTGCATTACGAGGGCTGCGTAGAGTAAGGCTGCCACCTCGAATTATTGATTTGCCCAATAAATGATAAAATAAACCAATATAGAGAAAACTGGAGAAACTATTTGCAAAGGATGGACAATACCCGATACCCCAAAATGGCATACAATTACCAACCATTTGGGAGGAGAGATTTTGGAAGACCGAGAGGTGGAGAGAGACTCGAGGCCGGAACAGAAGAACTCTTCTAATCCATCAAGTGTTGTTGTTGTTGACCAATCAAAACGTTATGTTTAAGGGTGTGAAAATGCTAGTGGCCTAGGCCTTAAAATGTGTAATATAGGAGGGTAGGTTAAATTGGTAGATGTGAATATGGGATAATTCATTAATCTGCAATGTCAACATAGCCAGAAAGGCCATGAAATCGTAGTACTATCTCCTAAAGAAATAAATATGGAGATGCTGCCGTTTCCATCACCAACTAGAAGGGCAGCAAAATTTAAATAATTAATTCTGGCCGTTTTACAAAAATAGCTGTATTACGAAACTTTGAGTATGCCTTCATTTTATAAATTGACCGGAAAGAAGTGTTCTTAGTGGTATTTCAAATCTCACACGTCATACACAGAGAATCAAAGAGAAGAAACAGGGCAATGGAATGGAAGAACTGACCGCAAAAACGCGAATGGATTTGCGAGTTCTCTAGATTCCGAGCGCCCTCCAAGTTATCCCGATTGAAGTTTCTCCTACCACTTTTACATGAGACTTGGGAAGTTATAAAAACCATTTCTGTTTTTAATTCTTCTAGTTTGTATGATGGCAGAAATAAGAATAAGAGGGAATGCAAATCAGGTAAAATAGTTTTGCTTCCTAATGTGGCACGAATTGGCCGTCCATGCCATTAGTATAACGATCAAACATCTGAAATACTTGAAGCATGAATACATTCTCATTTTAGGTATTTATTTGCTTTCCTTATTCGTTATTTAGAGTGCATTACGCCAGTTGTTCATTTCTTAATTTTCATCGCTGCATCAGAAAAGAAGAAAATGACGAAGCAGACTGTGTAGGTTGAGAAATGCTAAGGTAATTAATAAACCATTAGAGTAGATTTAACCTTGAAATAACCTAGAATGTTTCCATTAAATCGTTTAACACCGGCGCTCGCTAGCTACGGTAGCGCTTGTTTTTGACCGTTCGCCTTTTCTTTGCCTTTTCCGTGTACATTTTACAACTTATTTCTTACCAGTTTGATATTATTATTAGGTAACTAGGCACAATATATTATCACTGTGTATGTATAAATTATTGGAAAATTGCCTTTCTAGGGCATACATTTGGATTTTCTATGCTAAATTTTTACTTTCTCTACTGGTAAGTAGGGGAAGTATTGTATTCCACCCAAAAATTCGATGTCGAGATTTCACCGGAAATACATGTTTTGAGGCCCCCTGAATCCAAAAAAAGCATTTTTAGAAAAAGGTCCGTGTGTGTGTCTGTGTGTCTGTCAGTTTGTGGACAGCATAATTCAAAAACGAAAAGTCGGTTAAAAACCAAAGTTGGTATTTAAGTTTAATGTCTTTCAAGGATGAGACACAAAGATTTTGAAGAAAATAGCCCCACCCTAAACTACCCTTTACACGGAACATTTTTCGAATATTTTGATTTTCTTGAAAATGGCTCTAACGATTTTGATTAAAATTACATATGTTTGAGATATTTTTATGACAAATGAAATGTATATCTTGAATTTTCTGGCTATAGCCCCTGTAGTCGTATTTACTCTGGACGTTTGCATAACTGGTAAACCGTTAGAGATAGATGAAATCATACTATACAAAAAATGTGGATCTTGCTAAAATACACAATTTATGTCTCAATGAATTTTCTTGTAGGGTGAACCATTTCGGAGATATTCCTTGTTATGTGTGTGAGTTTCGGAAAACTTAGAACTTTCGTGAAATGGAACATCGTTGTTCACTTTTTTATATGTTAAGTATGCAAAGACAACAGAATCTCAAAGCTTTGAAACATTTGACTATCGCAGAAAGCCTACTGTATTCTAACATTCCCTTTGCACCTACAACGAAATAAGCAATAAGATAATTTGTACAAATGTTTGTCTCAACTAACAAGAAAGAAGATATAGGAATAAGAGTTTGTAAGAATGGTTAGTACAAGAGTAGAGAAAGTCATGTGAGTGCAACACATCAGATTTTTTCCTCTAATAATCTTGTGGTAATGGAGAGTTAGGAGAAAAAATATTTAATTTAGTAGTATATAAAAAACGGCCGTACGATAAACATGTCTGCTTTGTTTATTTCTATTTTTCAACAGCATGTTTATTCAAATAAAAAAAAATAGCTCAAATTCTCAGAAAGGCGGAATATAGTGTAATAGTACAACTAAGAATATTGAACATGAAAACTCAACTCTATGTATAATAGAACAAGTAATATTCCAACACACATCTTTATATTAGTAAACCTATTACAGTATGACAACTATGTTAGTACTTACACTGAAAGTTCCTTTCATTGTTATAAACATTCACTTATGTTTTGCATTTTACACACGTAAGAATTTTTCTAACTTCTGCTGTGCATTTTCCACATACGGTTTCTTGAACATATGACAGGAATTCCCTGCTTTATTCTGTGTGCAGTTATGACCAATTTGACACTGTTGTCGGTGATTAGAGGTTGGATGTTCTTCGGTTGGATTAGTCTGTATACAACGTTGTCTAGTTCTAGTTCTAGTTCTCTTAGCTCATCAGCGAGTTGAACGATGAATCTGCGGTGTGATGGTTCCTTGCCAGTTATTTCTCGAAACACTATCCAAGCATTGAATAGTTGAAACCAGTGCAAACCTATCCATCTTTAGCCGTTCAGTACGGGATGACCTGACATTAAATCGTAAAAAGCTCACCAGTTCCACGAACCTGTCCCTTGCCTTGTTATCAGAAAATATAGGTGCCCCCCACTTTTTGGACCAGAGTTCAGGTAGTTCAAGGCTTCTGCACCCAAGTGCATCCCGCACGTAAATTACGTTGATGAAAGCGTCCAGTTCATCCAAGAAAACAGTCCATTTCTCATCATTTTTGTTCCCTCTTGCTTCAATCTCTGTAAATTTTTTTATATGTCGAAGAATCGACTCATCAATGAACAACTTCCAAGCAGGTGCATGGCTGCTGTCCCTTAGATGTCTCTTAGCATAAGCAGTAGAGTCTCCTTTTTCTTTCACAACATTATGTTGCTCTGTTCTACCAGGATTGTAACCTGGTTCAATGATCTGCCACTCAGTACCCTTATCTCTACTAAGAATTTTTCTAAGTGCAGGAAATTTTTCCTCTTCATGTTGCCTTTTTCTACCTATTCTTATTATTGGTTGTGTTGAAGCGGTTGCGTTACCTGAAGCTGTAGTATTACTAGTAGGCATTGTATTTTCACTTGCCGCTTGTGACGTAGTCAGATTGGATGAAGTTACAGAGTGCTGCAACTTATGTTCAAATGATGATTGCATCCAGCTATGCCCATACCTTCTTACCTCCCTCACAGCACGAGAACTACAGGAAATGTTATCCTGAATTTGTTAATCTGAAAATAAATAAACCGATAAATAAACAATCATAGAAAATATATATGTATATTGTGTACAAACAAGGAAATGAATAACTACACAAATGCACCTATGAGGAATACAGTTTCTTGTTATGCAATATCTAAAGCAAGCAGAATAAAATTTACCATTCAAATAATCTTCACTGAACGACTCATTTTCCGATTGTTTTGAATCAGCTGTAGGTTGATAATCACCTTCACCACTACCACGTTCTTCAAAAAGATCACCTTCTGATACATCGTCTGGTATATTATGAAATATAGCTAGGATTTCATCTGGTTTCAAACCACGAGACATCTTGCAGGCATAGATTCACAACGTACACCACTATAATGAACAGTTGGCATGAAGACCGACAAAGCAGATTAGTGACAATGAGAAATCCAATGACAATGCGAGCGAAAGCCTAACGAAATTGTAATGGTAAAAAATGACCGTCTCCGGGGTTCATGGTCAAACATGAAAAATCATCCACTTAAATGATGACATGCCGAAAATTATTATGCTATATAAAACTAGAGGTTATAGCAGGAAAAGTCATGAAAAGCCAAGCTTCGTTTCAAAAAACCGGCGGAGCTAAACCTATTTAAATATCAAGAACGCTCAACATGGCTGCTATCGGGGTTCTAGTGTTAACTTATACAATGTTATTTTGTATACAAGCGATTTTAATGCCATCCTTTAAGGAAAAGTGATTTATACACTACATGTACGCATAAGATTACATAAGATGTAACATATTGTGTACCAAGAACTGTAAGTGATACTTATCAGGTCGAGAATGCATTTTGGGAATAGGAGGTCCGCAGGGCCGTGGTTAGCTAATTGCGTTTTGTAATACTTGAAAAAACCGCAAAAAGCAAGAGTAAATCAAATTGCTTTTCCATATTTTATTGGACATTAAGAAAAAATGAGTTCTGAATGTTAAGAAATGAAAAGCTATATGTATGTTGTCTTATATAGGCCTAATAAGTTGTATATTTCATGTGAAAATCCAGGTTCCATATGAAGATGTACTGCAGAAATAAAAAGAATTGAATTGCTTCTTAATGTTAACTCCATGTCCAATTGCACATTTAATATTTCAATCAATAAGCAATTCATACTCGTACGTTTGTATATTTTGCTAAGGACTCATTAATAACTTATTTTAGGTTAGTATGTTGTTGGTCGTAGCTGTACCGTAGCGTAAGTATTAAAAACCAGTTTTAGCCTTGTTGCCATGGGAATTCATAAATGAGTTGTAAACTTAGCTTACACTGCTACATATTTGTTAGCAATGCTTAACTTACGTATCAAGTATTGCAAAAACTAATTTTGCGTCCTGGCTGTAATCATCGGCAACATCTTAGGTTCTTTGTCATATGTATAGGAAGTACTTTGTTCCTCTAACAAAATGTGGATGTAAGAAACGTCCTTTGGCCACAACAATTCTAGCGTTTTTGAGAAAAGCTACTGCTAGAGTTTCAACATATCAAAAAGACATGGACCTCTTAAAAAGCATGTATGCTCTTGTGCTATTAATGTTGGGATATTACAGTGTAAGGTTAGTATGAACAGAGGAACACGTACACAAGCTTGATCAAAACTATCCGGACATCCACGTGCATCGGCAGACCTTCTCAGGAGGGTTTGAAGTTTGTAACCAAACAACATTAATTCATTGTGTTGTCAAAACATAACACGAGATATGAGTTATAGTAATGGGTATTTCAACAAGAATGTCCTGCGTTTAACAAGTGATAGCTGATTTTATTATTGAGTTACAGCAGTCATTTTTTCATGTGGTTACAGTTGTTATTGACAAATAGCCATGGAACGTTACAGCATTCAGCAACGCGTAGAAATTGTGAACATTTATTATCAAAATGAATCATCTGTTCGCCAAACCATCCGTGTATTGCGTGAAGTTTATGGTGTGCATAATTGTCCCTGCGAGAGAACGGTTCGGCGTTTGATCGATAAATTTGAATGAAGTGCTTCTGTCAGTTATCAAAGAACGCCTGATGTAATCGACGTAAGCGCTCCAACGAAAATGTAGGCGCCGTTCGTGAGAGTGCACGCGAGAACGGAAAGAAATCAATTGCTCGTCGAGCGCAAGAATTGGGACTTTCGCCGACTGCATCTGGACTTGAAGTTGCACGCATACAAAATGGTGCTAACTCAAGAACTAAAGCCCAATGACCAGACATTGCGCCGTGTATTCGCTGACTGGACTATGGAGCAATTGGAAGCTCACCCAGATTTTTGTCGAAAAACCATCTTCAGCGACGAAGCCCACTTTTGTTTGGATGGTTTTGTTAACAAAGAAAATTGCCGCAATTGGAGCGATCGCAATTCAATGCAGATTCAAGAACGAGCACTTCATCCCCACTGTGTGGTTTGGATTTTGGTGTGGTGGAATTATTGACCAATATTTTTTCGAAGACGAAGATGGAGAAAGATACTGGGCTCTTATAATGGACTATTTTTGGCCTCAATTGGATGGTAGGGATCTCAGAAACATCTGGCTCCAGCAAGATGGTGCCACATGTTATACCGCTCTCGAAAGAATCGATCTTTTGAAGAATTTCAGAGGTTCCAGCATTTCCCGTGGTGGTGATGTTAGCTGGCCTCCGAGATCTTGCGATTTAACGCCGTTTTATTACTTCTTGTGGGGTTATTTTAAATCTCGAGTTTATGTCAACAAGACAGAAACAGTAAATGATCTTATGAATAACATTACGCCTGTTAATCGTGAAGCTGGACCTAATTTACGTTCTTCTGTCATTGAAAATTGGGTGAACGGTATACGCGCAACCCAACGAAGTTGCGGCGGTCACTTAACGCATGTTCTCTTCCACACGTAATGACATTATGCTCCAAAATAAACAAAGAAATAAACCTCTATCATTTATAGAACGTGTTTTATTTAAGTTCAAAGATAACGACACTCTTATTGATCTTATTGAAAGACCCTTTATTTATTATGGACAAGCGCATTGATTTGTACTACACAAAAACTGTTCTTTACATTAAAATTAAAACAATATTGCCATTATGATAGTTTTAATTCTTTTGGGAAAACTGTCAATTAGGTGTCTGTATGTCTGTGGAGGAATAGCAGCCCTGAAGAGCTGAAGCCAGGGAAGTTAGTGAGCGAAGTCGGCGTTCTGATTCATCCCTAAGATGATCAAGGGGGTGCTGGTTGGGACTCTCAATCCATTTCAGGGATCTTATTGTCCACAAACTACTTCCTCATAGATGCAGTTTTATGACAAGGTGCTGTGTCATGTTGACACAGTCAATCATCATCTGCGCACTGATCCTCCTGATCATTCACAGTACAATCTAAAAGGAGCGCATATCCTTCTGCTTTTGTACTTATCTTAACCACAATGAAGGGGCCACATTCTTGAAAAACACCCCCATATCAAAATATCACCTCATCCATGCTTCACTATTTGTACTGGGAGTGAAATTTGAAAGTGTCACATTTGTTGTTACATTTTTTTTTTTAATTTTTACTGTGTTTATAGTTATACGAGAATAGAATGTACACCAAATTTTATTAAAATTGAATAATTCGTTTATGATATATAAATTATTTTATGAATTAATTTTGTTACTAAGCCACATTTTCAAAATGTGATACGTGCATACTGACTTCTCAAAATTGGTTTATATTGGCAGAACTAGTACTCTAAAACACGCTTAACAATTGTATGAAGAGATATTTCAAATACGTTTGCTGATTATGCTGTACATATTTTTAATAACAAAGAAAATTTAATCTTAAAAAATTATTGATTTTTTCATACAACAACTTTTTTCTGGAATTCATGTTAATGATAACATCAATATTGAATCATAGCATTGTTTAGCTGCTATTTATGAGTATTTTTGGAAATTTGCATTGAATTTGAAGCAAACCTGATGCAGGAGCTGCATTTGGAACATGCAGATATGTAGTTTTGAGAAAAACAGGCTTTTATATAGGAACATGCTGTGTACGTTAAGGGAAGAGCACTATTTGAAGGGGCCATAATGACCACATGGAGTGGGGGATATGGAAAATGTTAGCTGATCCAGATGCATAGGAGTTCCAGGAACATTTTAATGTATAAAAAAAGATCGACTTTTTGACCCAGTGACCCTAAATATGATGTCAGCTATCGTTTCCAGGCATTTGCCAAACCCAAACCCTTCCATTGGTTTGCCGCATGGTATAGCGTGATTCATCACTCACAAATAACTTGTTTGCAACCCTCCGCCGTTGAATGGCAGCACTCTTTACACCACCCCAAGCGTCGTTTAGCGTTAACTACAGAAATGTTTGACTTACGAGCGGCAGCTCGACTGTGGTACTCCATTCCTCTTTACTCCTGATGCACAGCCATTGTGCTGGCAATTCTGCTGGTACAGTGTGAGATTTAAGTTGAAACATGGAAAGTAGGAAGAGATAGTGCTATATTCCACAGGACAGCTGGTAATCCTTAAATGCCTAGTCTCAAATCCTTCACTATTGAAACATACTATTTAAATTCCGGATTACAAAGGTAATTTTCCAACAACTGCTTCTATCAGTAGGAAAACCAGCGAAGCAAGGACGGCTAAACATGTAAGACTATGTTCCACATTTCTTCCATAGTTCAAAAGTGGAACTCATTTTGAGGGACTAGGGTGATTACGACAGTGTATCTCAGCAGGTGGACCGTCATTAGCGCACCCGTCCCTCCTTGAGCCGTCAGGTAACAGCTCAAGGTCATGATTCAACTCTCCTTCCACTGATTTCTTGCGATTGTTTACAACCACAATACTGGAAGGCCCATGAAGTCTGCCTGATCTTGGTTTAGCTTTGGTTCTGCCTTCACTTTTCCACTTCACAATCACATCACCAATAGTCGACATGGGTAGCCTTAGAAGGGTTGAAATGTCCCCGATGGATTTGTTACTGAGGTGGCGACCAATGACGTGTCCATGTTCGAAGTCACTGAGTTCTCTTGACCTACCCATTCTGCTGTTACTGCTTATCTACTGTCCAAACCCTCCAAAACCTCTCCCTCCGAAAAATCCTCTCTGCTCCTCTCTTAACCACCAACCAAACCCTACACCTGAAAACCCAGATCCCCTCCATCCCTGAGGCAATAACCAAAAGAGCCTCCGCGGCATGGGCGCGCATCAGAAACCACGACAATTGCGTCATTGCCAATATCGGCAAAGGTGAGCCGAAGCATCGAAAACATGCACGAATCAAAATGTTTTAGACGTCGCTTGGCTCACCCACTGATGTGCGTCCATGCAAACACGGGCCCCAGGCCGCACACAAGCTACCTCGGAGGCCTGCACCCCAGGGAACCAGTCAGGAGCTGCAACCTGCCCGCCCAGGAAAACCGCGGAAATGTATATTAGCGTCTGTAAATAGTGTTTTAATGTGCGTCTGTGTGTGAGTGTGTGTGTGTGCGTGAGGGCATATCTCACGATATGCCAGAGTGAATGCGGGAGTGCATGTGTGTAAATAAAGTGTATATATGTATATAAAGAAAAAGCAATAACAAAAACTAGAAACAAAAACCAAAGACAATACAACAGGGAACTGTTCTCGGTGGCCCAAGGACGGCCACTGTATGGGTTTCCTGGAAAACTCGTTGTATATAAAATGTAAAAACAAAAAATTGTAAATAAATGTAAATGTAAGTCTGTTAGCTGGGCCTGCTGTACCAGCACCAGACAAAATTGAAATAAACAAAATCTGAATCTGAATCTTATCTACTGACAAGACAGCAGGAGACGACTTGATAGCAGAGGGTAGCTTTTGTCGCCCTATGTCTGTTGGCTATGCCCACTACTGGCCGTGAAGTGTTTTGTTGATTGTCGAGTGAAGTCGTTGAGGAGTTATCCTCCCGCACTGGGAGGCGCCCTCAAATTTGGATGTCTTTTTTGTCGCAATGTCTGAATGGGTTACTTCAGGGTTTGAGTCTCTTGGCCTAGAACGAGTCTCGGTTGTTTGTATTTTTCACCAGGTCTAGGTCATACTCGCCTAGGCTACCTATCAGGACATTGAACTCCTCAGTTGTTGGGAAGGTCATGGTAGAAGGTGCGTGCATGGGAGTGGATGTACTGTTTTAAAGATGCGATGTCTAGGTCACGACGAATTACATAATTGGGTGTGTACCAGGCTGAGTCTGTGGCTATCCTGAGGTAGTGCGACTGGAGGACTTCAAGACGGTCTATGTGTGTCTTGGCTGCTACTCCCCATACTTCGCAGTAATATGTAATGGCAGTACGTAGCACTTGCTTGTAGAGGAGTTAAGACAATACTCCTGCCTCCTCTCGCGTCATTCATCTAGAGTCAAATCCCATATTAAATAGGGTGTCCGGATTTTGAACAGATAATGTTAATGAAGATCTATTTATGACCGCATTATGTGCTGTCACTTGCTACTGTCTCCCCTTTCCCCTCCAGAGAGCAGAGCACATCTCAGACGTCTTTCCGCCGGAGGTCTACAGTATCTACCGCCGCACACTTTACGCTAACATGCGGAATTTCTTTGATTCCAGGTGGGTTTTACTAGGTGCAGGATAACCCCTTTGATATGTACTTATTTATGTATTGCAAACTTCCGAAATATGCGCATAAATATGCTCAAAGGATACTAAGAAATCATTGACAAAATGTAACGCAATTTTATGTAACCTCTCCATGAAAAAAAACTGATGTGTTGCACTCACATGACTTTCTCTACTCTTGTACTAACCATTCTTACAATCTCTTATTCCTATATCTTCTTCGTGTTAGTTGAGATAAACATTTGTACAAATTATGTTATTATTTCCTTGTAGGTACAAGGGGAATTTGGGAATACGGTAGGCGTTGAGCGATAGTAAAATCGTTTAAAGCTTTCAAATTCCGTTCTCTTTGCACAGTTAGCATAAAAAATGAATGACGATGTTCCGTTTGACGAAAGTTTTAAATTTTCCAAAACTTGCACAAATAACAAGGAATATCTCCGAAATGGTTCACTCTACATAAATTATGTGGTTTAGCGTCTACATGATTTGTACAGTAAGATTTGGTTTATCTCTTACGGTTTACCAGTTATTTAAGTCATCAAGAGTAAATAGGACTATTATGGGCTATAGCCAGAAAACTTATAATATATGCATTTCATTTGTTATAAAAATATCTTAAACATCTGGCATTTTAATAAAAATCGTTAGACCCATTTTGGAGAAAATCCAAATTTGCGAAAAATTTTCCATATAAAGAGTAGTTTAGGGTGGAGCAATTTTCTTCAAAATTGTCGTGTCGCATGCTTGAAAGACATTAAACCTAAATACCAACTTTGGTTTTTAACCGACTTTTCGTTATTAAGTTATGCTGTCCACAAACTGACTGACACACAGACACATGTTGTTGTAGTGTTTAACGCCCGCTTTTACTACTACGACACCACAGGCGGTGACGCTGATACATGAAGATGGAGCACCGGTGGAATGAGATGGCGGGGGAAACCGGAGTACCCGGAGAAAACCCGCTCTGACGCCGCTTCGTCCACCACGAATACCACATGCGGGTCCCTGGGATCAAACCCGGGCCGCCTAGGTGGTAGGGGAGCGCGCTAACCGCTCGGCCACGGCGCCGCCGACACACACACACACACACGTTTTTCTAAAATCCTTCTTTTTATTCAGTTTATTCAGGGGGTCTCAAAACCTATATTTCCGGTGAAAACGCGACATCGAATTTTTGGGTGGAGTACAATACTTCCTCTACTTACTATAGTAAGTAAAAAAAGACTTATGAAAAGCATATGAATAAAATTATTGAACTCATAAAAATGAGTTTATAATATTGAACGTTGGGCAAAGCTAGCTTTATCAGTCTTACTTTTGAGAGGAATTTAATTTTGGAATTTAATTTTTAAGCTATCAACAGTTCAATAGAAATGATTTCCTTTGTACGTATAAATTAGCAAGTCACATTATAAAAATATAAACTAAAAAGAATGTACTCTAAGTATAACCAGCAACTTGAATTCAATTCCGAGAACACACCTTCATACCGCGAGGGAATGGTTGCGACCAGATATGGTGGGGATTCACAATTGTGATCTGACCTGTTGACTGCGTTGCATGTGTTACCATTAGTGTTGACGAGTTTTGTGGCTGACTTGATGTTACATATTATTCAGAATTATCGTATTTGTGAATCAAATATGGCGGCGCCGTGATCGAGAGGTTAGACAGCTCGCCTCTCAACAAGGTTCCGTCCCAGGGGACCACATGTGGGATCTGTGATGGATAAAGCGGCGTTGAAGTGGGTTTTCTGGTTTCCCAACCATTTATTCCAACTGTTCAATAATCATATTTTCTTTCATCCATCTTACCGTAATTTCATAGCATCTCCTTCTCTCTCCCTCTCTCTCTCTCCCTCTCTGTCTCTCTCTCACACACACACACACATACACACACACACACTCTCTCTCATTGTAGGATGACGAAATATTGTATTTCCACTCATTTTGATGTCAAGATTGTACCAAAAATAAATATTTTGAAGCAGTGGCGTAGCTAAGGCTTTGGGGGGCCCCTGCAAATAAATACTGGGGGACCTACTTAGTAATAAAGATTAAAAATGGTGAGATTAAAATATTGCATGTTTACTCACATAGAGTAACTGTTAACAACACTAATGGTTATTTTTTCTAAATAAACAATATAAACTCGCTAATCACAAAATGGCCGCGCCGTAGCCGAGTAGTTTGACTATTCACTTCTCACCAAAGCGTCCCGGGTTCGATCCCACGCAACCGCATGTGGGATTTGTGGTGGACGAAGCGACGCTGGGGCGGGTTTCCTCCGGGTTCTCCGGTTTCCCCCGCCATGCCATTCCATGTATCATCAGTGTCACCACCTGCGGTGCTATATGTTGCAAAAGTGGGCGTTAAACACTAAAGAAAATAAACGCATAATGCGCATAGGTGGAACAAAATCGTTGCATTTCAATATTCTGGGTAACAAGCAAACTTCTATTTGTGGTACCTCAGAAATCGTTCAGAAGCAGTAACACTGAAAAACTGGTTACAACAACATATTGAATTATGTTTATGACCAAATTCTAAAGTAATCCAATTTGTTGGCCAATCTACTACATTTTTACTATGTAGTTTGTTCGGCTTTTAGAACAACCATACTGAATAAAATGCCGTGCTTTAATGAATTTCTCTATATGATTGTGAAAGCTTCTGAGAACACACACTTGGAGGTAAGCTTATTTCACACTTTCAAGCAAGAAAGGATAGGAAATGCTTACATGGTACACTTCTGTTGTCAGTATGTCATCTGTGAACTGCATCTGTTCCAGCGCTTCTTCCTAGCGATTTTCCATGGTTGAATTGAATATAAAATGTTCTTTTTAAGAAAACTATTAAAGGCAGTCTGGGGGCCCCTAGAGATTGGGGCCCACTCCCAAGCCGGAGGTTATACGGGGCCGTTATTTACCCCAATGTTTTAAGTCAAATTAACCTAAAAAAGACATTTTCATAAAAAGGCCAGTTAATATGTGAGTGTGAGGGTATGAGAGGTATATGATTCTCTCTCTCTCTCTGTGTGTATGTGTGTGTGTGTGTGTGTGTGTGTGTGTGTGTGTGTGTGTGTGTGTGTGTGTGTGTGTGTGTGTGTGTGTGTGTGTGTAAACAGTAGAACTCAAAAACGAAGTCAAACGTATGCCAAATTGGAATTTAAGTTCAGAATCTTCCAAGGATGCGACGGAAAGATTTCCAGCAATATCTTCCCCACCCCAAACACGGAAAATGTGGTGTTGTTTCCTCTTTTCTCAAAAGTGTATCTAACGCTTTTGATTAAAATATCCTATATTTAACCTTTCAAATCATGTCCTATTTTGCTTCTCATTAAACCTGACACGTCTTCAAAACGTAGTCAACTTCGTATTTTATTGTTGTAAGAATGTCACATATCTTAAGGTAGTTACATGCAATAAAATACATATCAAAACCATTCAGAAAAGGTTTAACATGATTAAAATTAAGTAAACAAAACCTTTCATAAATTAACGTAATTTCAGATTGAAATAAAATTAAGGTGTGAAGAGAAAGTTATGTGATTGTAACACATGCGATTCATTTATCTTCTTTTTTTGTTTCCAGTGGAACACTAACATTACATTCTTTTGTATAGCTTTACTTTTTTGAACATATTATTTTTAAGCAGTTTTCACTTTGTCATTTGTGCTAGGAAAAGCCTCGAGTTTCTTTCCTTGAAATAGTTAGTCCCTTTTAAAGTCCCATTGTATTCCCTAATTACCGACGGTGGTATGAGGGTAAATGTAGTTTATACACCGGCTATGGTCCCTGGCAGGATTGCAGCCAGTCAGTACGTCAGTAAATAATTCCAGGTACACAGCGGTATGGTTAGCTTATAAAACGCGAATGAGGTTTTCAACCACTCCGCCTTTCTCCCACTCATCATTTTCTAACTTTTCTATATTTTTCAAAAACCGTGCCAGTCTGTTTCGGTCTTAAGTGATATATACCCGAGCATTATTTCCTATAAGAATATCACCTGTTACATTTCGTTAAGTATTCACTTTATCTTGGCCCAAACTTGTTCTATGGGATTAAGATCACACATATATGGGGGCAAGTGTCGGCTTTAAGAGCCTCTTTAGGTTTGTTTGTTTTAATCATCCTATAAAGATCTGTTTTACACATAGAACTGTCACTCTGAACCCCTTTGTTCTGCAAAGACAATGTCATAGCAGATACACAACACTCCTAGGTGGAGGATTACCTACTTCTACATTACTTTTACTATTACTTCCGACAAAAAACTAGTGACAAGTACAATTTTACAACTGGAATTAAGAGAAATTAGCAGCAAGTAAACATAGTGGGAATAACATTGGAGGTATGTTGGCAACGTGACCAGCGGAGCAACGTTTACACGGAAGTTTACAAAACTTCGTTTACACTGCGTGGATCATCTCTCCTCTTCCCGCCAGTCCCCTACGAGCATGAGCTGAAGATGAACAGACAGTAGGTTCGCCATAAAAGAAAGAGATTTCTCTTAGAAAGAGATGGTGAGCATTTCTTTCTTTTTCTAATAGGCAAGTGCCAAGTATATATCTCGTGCATATAGATACATACACAGAGATCCAAAAACATCCGAACCGCTGCGCGGTGTTTTTCCACTGTGCACACAGAAATACGACAACGCAGCTGATGGACACGAGGTCATTGCGGTTAACTTGTTTTTCTCTGCTCTGAAAGTGCACTATTGAGCTGACGTGATAACTGTGGCTGAGTTATTACCAGCGTGCTTTATTATTTAGTCCTGTACTTGGTCACAAAGTGCATTATGGCTCAGCATTTGTTTTCTACTGCATAGCGTGTATTTATTTATGATACGTATGTGTTAGCTCTGCCAGCTCGCCAAGTGAAAGTGTGATTTGCAGAAAGATTTCCAAGTGAATTGCGATTTCTATCTCTGGAGAACTTACAGCTTAAAGTGTACAAGACAATCCCACACACCTTGGAAGAATCAAAACAAAATATCCGCCAGAAAGTCTCATTGTGAACTACGGCGAGTGATGGATAGTTTCCTAAAGAGGTGCCAAAAATGTATCGACAACAATGGTGGCCATTTCAGCATTTAATTTAATTACACTGGTAAGTAAAGCCTTTAAAAGTAGTTCTAAAGTGTTGTATGGTTTAATCCGAGCGGGAGTAGGCGACGAGCGCCGAGGACGCGTAGAGGCAAAATAGCGCAGACCGTTCGGAGTCTTTTGGGTCACCCGTTATTTGTGCATGTGTATCTGTGTTTTCTGACAGACTGTGAACTCAAAAGCAGATCGTTTTAAAGGGTATTCAGTCACGTTTATCCAGACCGAATGCTGGAACTGTGGAACTTTGTCAGACGACACAAAGTAAATGACGACCTCCTTCCCGAGGGCAGACGACGAAGGGTGAAATATGTATTTCAGTTTTACTTGCTGTCCGTGTCCGACCGTTGCTTGGAGCAGCACGTAATGAAACCCCTCGGGACTATTGCATCTGTCTTAGGAGAGAGCCAGACTACTGTGTAGTAGAACTGTCGCAATATTTGCTCAATGACCGACGTCTATTACTTACCCTTCAAAAACTCTTCTGAACAAAAGTGAAAATGATCTTACATGTTACATTCACATTATTTTCACTATTCGCTAATATACAAATTATTCTCATTAAGCTTATGCCTCTATATGTTATAACTAGGGCCAGAATTTCTATGATTTTTCATCTCTTTTCCTATGATACTAGAACGATGCTATATGAAAATCCGTTGTGTTGCACTCACATGACTTTCTCTACTCTTGTACAAACCATTTTTACAAACTCTTATTCCTATATCTTCTTCGTGTTAGTTAAGATAAACATTTGCAGAAATTATCTTATTGCTTATTTCCTTGTAGGTGCAAGGGGAATATTAGAATACAGTAGGCTTTGTGCGATAGTCAAATCTTTTAAAGCTTTGAGATTCCATACTCTCTGCACGCTTAACATATAAAAAATGAACAACAATGTTCCATTTCACCAAAGTTTTAAGTTTTCCTAAACTGGCACAAATAACAAGGAATATCTCCGAAATGTTTCACTCTACAAGAAAATTTATTTGAACGTAAATTGCGTGTTTTAGTGAGATCTACATTTTTGGTATAGTGCGATTTTGTGTATCTTTTACAGTTTACGAGTTATTCAAAAGTCATTCAGAGTAAACAATATAGGCTCTAGCCAGGAAATTTAAAATGTACATTTCATTTGTTATACAAATATCTTAAACATATGGCATTTAATCAAAATCGTTAGAGCCATTTTCAAAAAAATAAAAATTTTTGAAACATTTTCCATATAAAGGGTAGCTTAGGGTGGGACTATTTTCTTCAAAATCTTTGTGTGGCACCCTTGAAAGACATTAAACTTAAATATCAACTTTGGTTTTTAACAGTTTTCGTTTTTTAGTTATGCTATCTACAGACTGACACACAGACACACACACGGACCTTTTTCTAAAAATGCTTTTTTTTATTTAGGGGGTCTCAAAACATATATTTCCGGTATAATATCGACATCGAATTTTTGGTTGAAATACAGTAATTTACTACTACAGCAGAGAAAGTAAAAATGGATGTATGGATATATGTAACCGTTAATCTCGAAAACCACTTGACCGATCACCGCGAAATTCGGCACGTATATGTGGTTCGTCATGGAGAAGGTTTGTATGGTGTGTGAAAGCAAAAGAAAGAAAGAGAAGCGCCGATCGAAGCTCGATCGCCCAAGTATCTTATCACCACAAAAATTTAATCTACACAAACGGCGTTCTTTAAAGTGGCCTATATTTTTGTAAAGTAACGTTTTGTTTATCTCTTATGGTTTACCAAATTCTACAAAGGTTACAGAATGAAGAGGCCTGTACGATGATGACACTGCTGCGTTTATCTCATATGACGACCTCCTTACTGCTGCCAGTAATCTGCAAATTGCACTTATCTTCCTGGCTGAACACCTGGCACATTGCACTTAATCCCTCCAAATGTCAGACTGTGATGTTCATTTTTTACCTACTGGCGATGGCAGCAGGGTCAAGCATACCACTAGTGGCGCCGCCGCGGCGGTCCAATGCTGCAAGATATGCAACTGTTTGGAAAGGCGGTTAATGAGAAATAATAGTCTAGGAACACAAAAACTACATCTAAGTTAGATTAATTTTAAGAATTAATTATTAGTGGCAATCTGAATGAAATCCGATGTGTGTAAGAACTAATATTTACAGTGCGAACTCTCTACTCACATGAAAAATATCACTACTTGAATCTTATAGAAGAACTTGCGCTCTTGCACGAGTCTTTTCCCCTTTATGGAACAAATGTCCAACCTTGTCTCTTTGGAGACGTTTACGCAATTAGCTGCTGCCTCCCCACCTCCAACCTTCAGCCGGAGGGTGTGTCTGTGACGTGTAAAATCACAAGCA
>CM060968.1:127702010-127769510 GCA_030765045.1 Tenodera sinensis | reverse complement strand
TGTGTATGTACGTATGTATGTATGTATGTGCGTGCGTGCATTATTCAAAAACGAAAAGTCGGTTAAAAATCAAAGTTGATGTTTCAGTTTAACATTTTTTAAGGATGTGACACAAGATTTTGAAGAAAATTGCTTCACCCTAAACTACTCTTTACATGGAACATTTTTCGAAAATACTTATTTTCTCGAAAATGGCTGTAAGTATTTTGATTAGAATACCATATCTTTGAGATATTTTTGGCAAACAAAATGTATTTTTTGAATTTTTTGACTATGGCCTATATAGCCCTGTTTACTTTGGATGACGTTTCAATAACTCTTAAACCGTAAGAGATCTCTTAAACCGCAAGTCTTACTATAGATAAATATAGATCTCGCTAAGACACACAATATATGTCCAAATAAATTTTGTTGTAGAGTGAATAATTTCGGAGATATTCCCTATTATTTGTATGAGTTTTGGAAAACAAACTCGTCAAATGGAAGATCGTGTTTCATTTTTTACATCTTAGTGGTGCAAAGAGAATGGAATTTTAAAGCTCAAAGTCTACTGTATTCTCATATTATTCTTGATCCACAAGAAAATAAACATTAAGGTAATTTCTGAAAATGTTTAGCTCAACTAACATGAATACGACACAACAATAAGAGTTTGTAACAATGGTTAGTACAAGAGTAGAGAAAGTCATGTGAGTGTAACACATCAGATTCTTGCACATTAGATCGCACTGTTATTCGCACTTCCAAACTGTGGGAAGGATTGTCAATAGTTTTGGTTAGAGAAAAATTCCCTCTCCCCATACGGAACCGAGGTAAGTGGCGCTGAGTTAAGTGGCTGACTCACATTTGGGTGATCGTGAGTTCGATTCACGTAGCTGACCGTCCTTTCCCTACCCTCCATTTTCACTTTCGTTTCATCCAGTCTTTTCAGGGTTGTAGTATTGAAGATGGGCGACCGTGGTCATAACAGACAGACAAGAACTTACTACGAAGAAAAGGCCTAAATCTCTTTAGAGCATACACTTTTTTTGAAACAACTTTTCTTGTAGTGTTATTCAATTTGGATATATTGTTATTATAATAGGTTTCAATTGTCAAACATCTTTGTCATTTTCAAAGCGTTGTCTCTGTTCAGTTATTTCTCAGGATGTGATGGAGAGAATATGGTATTCCAAGGTGAGCATATAGCGACTATCGATTCGGTTTCCTGTATTCGCCTGGCACCTATAATGAAATATGTTGTGAAGCTATTTCTGTATAGTTTGTCTCGATTTAAGTGCACTACGGGACATAAACCTTCGTATATACGTTTATGTATTTATTTATTGATTTATATACTCATCTATTTATTAATTTATTAATTAATTTATTAATTGATTTACTCATCCATTTATTCAGCCACTTGTTAACTCACTTGTTCATCCACTCACTCACTCACTCACTCACTCACTCACTCACTCACTCACCTCATTTACTTTAAAATCAACTGTCTTCCAGCTGACCACATGGGTCTAGGATGCTCTGAAGTGAAAGAGAATAATAATGCAGTTTGTCCAAATCGTCGTGACAGTCCACGTGCACAAGGGAGGAGAAATTAGAAGTGCTCCTCTCCTACGAGTACATCTCATAAATGAACATAAATTAAATACAACAATGACAGTAAGAATAATAACAAATGAAATTAGTAACTTAACAGTACTACTCCTACTACTACCATTACTGCTGCTGCTACTACTACTACTACTACTACTACTACTACTACTACTACTACTACTACTTCTAATAATAATAACAGTAAGAAGAATAAGAACAACAACAACAACAACAATAATAATAATAATAATAATAATAATAATAATAATAATAATAATAATAATAATAATAATAATAATAATAATAATAATAATAATAATAATAATAATAATAATAATAATAATAATAATAATAATAATAATAATAATAATAATAATAATAAATTAATAATGATAAAGATGAAATTTCACTAAATATGATTACGTATGTTTAACATTTAAAATGGCGAGTGTATATTATTACTTAACTGTAACAGAACCTCATAAAAAATATAAAATATTTTATTTTAATAGTTTGTACAACCTATTTAATAGTATGCAAAGTGGAAGAGGTATGTAATGTGAATGTAACACATACATTTCTATTTATAATTAATGCAGCAGTTAGTTATCCATGCCAAACTATGTATTTAGTGTTGAGGAATTGCTCTAGGAGCTGTTCACATCTATTGCATATTCACCAGTTATTGCACGGAGTTGTGTTTGTATTATCCAGAGGCAGAGAGGGCATTCCTATCCTTGGAATTGTCTCGGAGGCAACGTCTTGATTACTTATCATTGTTCTCCATCTGAGTTTCACGTATCAATGAAGCTACCGCATGTGACGTAGGTGTTCTCTGACGTAAGACAGTGTTGAAGCCTCTGTCACCGTTATTATGTGTACTGTTGTGCTTAGAATGCAAGACAAGTGCTCAGAGTCTGAACACTCAACTTCCACATCTAGCAAAGACATGGATAAAATTAGTACATCTAGCCAAATTCTGAACCACTGGTTTTCAAGAGGACGTACAATATAAGTGATTGCCTCCAAGTTTCTACCTAGCGAAGTTTAGTATGAAGATGTTTGCACCTAATGTTTGTTCACCACCTCATGGTCCCTGGCAGGAATGCAGCCAGTAGACAATTCTATGAAACACATATTAGGAGTGTAATAAGTTCCTTTCCACCAAGTATCTTGTGACAAATGACAAGTCCAGTCACTTTTATGTCACTTTATTTCTTCTAAAACTGTTACCAACGTGCTAAGAATATTACAACGGTCATAGTTACACGTACAGAATCAGAATTCACGACTGTTGTATCGTATCACAACCTTACAGCCCACAGTTGTTCTAACTGCCCTTGGCACTGCTACGGTACAAACAACTTCTCAACTCTGCACAACTAAGTAAGTAGCTTCGGCTGCTTATATAATCCATCACGGCAAATTCTCTAGCACTGAAGTTTCTTGGTTCTTGCCGCAAGCTCCTGCACTTCGAAAACTTCTAGAAATAGGTGCAATGGCTTTGTTGTTAAGCCGCACTTTGCCATCTTGTTGCCAGTCGGTGCTTACAAAGGCAGTGGTGTGAGATACTGTCATTATCTCAGGAGATTGTGTTTATCCTTGAAGGTGCAATCGTGTTGTAGAGTGGGGAGCTTCTTGATACGCTGTACAGCAGTTCTTGAGTCTCCAATAAATGCAATTATGCAGATAAGGCTAGTGACTCGGTAGACTAGTTACCCAAATTTGATCTGGCTGTTAGCTCGAAAAACTATCATCGATAATCTACGCCGGGAAAGCTTCAAATCACTAATTCCAGGAGGACTATTTGAGGGTAGGGGTTGACATTGTAGAATGGACAAATTGAAGTGTTGTGTTGTGTTTATGACCTCATTCCGGAAACTTTTTGATCACGCCTCGTAATACATAGCTGGTGTCATTTTCACGTTCACTATCCTCAGGGATAACGGTGTCGTGGCCCAGCGGTTCGTGACCTAGGCGGCCCGGGTTCGATCTCTAGGTACCGGCTTATACGTCCTAGGGGGTGTAAGACCTGCATAAGCGGAGGGTAATCAGATAAGGAACAAAATCTTCAGGGATACGACATGAAGATTTTTAATAAAATAACCTCGCACCTAAAAGTGTTTTTTTTATGTTTTAATTTTCTTAAAGGTGTCTTTTAAGAATTTTGATTAACCTGTACGTTTAAGATATTTACATGACAAATGAAATGTGTATTGAATTTTCTGCAAATATCTAGATAAATACTCTTCATCCTCAATGATTCTTGTATACTTGGTAAAGGAAGAGATGGGCAAAATATTACTTCAAAAGATATGTAAATATGTTGGTTTAATTTCAAACTCTTACCTTAAGAGGCAAGTTGCTCTTTCTTTTTTCTCAAATCAATGCAAACAGGGTTTCAAAATAATCATATATCACCCTCGTTTTGAAAATATGACTAATTCTCTAGTCTAGGCTACATTCCTAAAAGGAAAATGTGTACAAAATTGTTTAATGGTCCTATACTTGCATTATCAACCACTAGGCAGAATAATAAGCCTCTGTAAGAAGAGTGAATAGAGAAAGTCATACGAATGAAACACATCAGATTGTCTACCAGTTGCTTTCTCATGTGTTTCAGTCAATTTATTGCCATGTCACTGATCATTTTGCTATTGTTTTTGCCGGCCCACTCTTTTCAAAAAGGCTTCATTACTCATTTTCTCTGTATATTCTCCTATGAGACCGAAACCCTTCGCATTTCTGCCGGAAGGGTGAACTTAGAAACAACAGACAGTGCTGGGTTTCCAACCTTCATACAGCTGTCGCGAAATAGGCGATCGCAGGTTGCCAGCACATGGGCAGGGGCACAGTCACAACACAAAACACAACTGAGCTCACAGTGCAAAGTACCTCGCTATTCTACACAGAATAAAATGTCTCCAGCAGGGAAATCGGAATATTCACGTACTGCTGAACCTGTACAAGAATTTGGGAGTGAATATTTTACTGTAAATGGCGGCAGCATTGAATGTAAGTTATGTATGCAACAGCTTTACCTACAGCGTTCAAGCGTCGACTCTGCCTCGCCTTCTCTGTGTTGTGATTATGTAACACACTGACCCTTTCCACCGCCTATAGTCCAAACTCCGCAACCTTTTGTTTCCTGTATGAAGCTTCGATCCCTAGACATCACACAGTGCGGACGGCCATTGCTGATTCATTCAGAGACAAATAGAAATATGAGGTCTATGAAGAAGTATTTTGTTTGTTTATCTCCAGCTCCATCAAAAAAGTAGGTTTGTCATTGACGTACAAGATAATGGAGTACAATCCGACAACTATCCAGCTACTAGATTTTCCCTCTTAATGTTACCTTCTCCAAGTTTTACCAAAAACACAGTGTTGCAGGTCTACTGATTTTGCAGTAGAGCTCCTGCCTTTTTGCATATCTACTGATCTACTGCTAAACACTGAACGCACTCCAAAATCTCCTGCTTCTTCTGCATTTTCCGTTTTTAAATACCATTTTCCTTAACATCATATAACTGGCTTTTCCGAAAAAGATTTTTAGGCAAGGCATTTCCCTTGTGTATAAAAACAAAATATTAATATAATCAGCTGTATACCTGTATACCACATCTGTTATTTCTGCATTGCGAACTATCCTTGACTGCTATCTAAACAGTTGAATTGCACTGAAATAGATAAAGGGATCCAAAAGTATTTCTTCCTGTGGAAAACATCTATTTAGGTGCCAATGTTCAAATATCTCTCACAAAATTATCCTTGCCCGATAAATATGAACAAGTTATCAAATTACAATCGTAACAATCGATTGTTACGTTGAGGCAGTTCGCGACATACTAAGTCGTTTTTTATTAAGTGATCCTCTTCTTACAATGTTGCAAGTGTTAGAACAAGCTATACCCAAGCAGTTCAGTTAATTGCACAGTCACTTGCTTCTCGGTTTCGTAACTTGGTGAAAGCAGTTCAAGAAATCCAACAAATAGATACAGAATGGAGATTATTGCGAGTCGGTCTGGGTGGCTGTTGGTTAGACGCTGGCCTACTAATCCCAAGGTCACGGGCTCAAACCCGGCCGATGGTTTTTAAGTGTGCTTAAAAACGACAGCTCCATGTCGGTAGATGTACTGGCATGTAAAAGAAGTCCTGCGGGACGAAATTCCGGGACACCGGCGACGCTGATGTGATCCTGGCAATTGACAGCCTCGCTAAACAACAAAATAATTTTTTAATCTTGGATATTGCGCAATACTGACATTGCATGTGGCAGTAACTCTACAGCACATTATTATTATTATTATTATTATTATTATTATTATTATTATTATTATTATTATTATTATTATTATTATTATTATTATTATTATTATTATTATTATTATTATTATTATTATTATTATTATTATTATTATTATTATTATTATTATTATTATTATTATTATTATTATTATTATTATTATTATTATTATTATTATTATTATTATTATTATTATTATTATTATTATTATTATTATTATTATTATTATTATTATTATTATTATTATTATTATTATTATTATTATTATTATTATTATTATTATTATTATTATTATTATTATTATTATTATTATTATTATTATTATTATTATTATTATTATTATTATTATTATTATTATTATTATTATTATTATTATTATTATTATTATTATTATTATTATTATTATTATTATTATTATTATTATTATTAAAGTGCATAAATATGTATACACTAAGGAAAATTGCGGGCTAAAAATCTACTGCGTTCTCTGTTTATTTCAAATCAAATCTTCTGCTTTTACTTCGGCAGATATGGCAACAGTGCTCACTAAAATGAACTTAACTATTTCCCTAAGGAACCACAGAAAGTGTTTTAAGCATGATGTGGTGTGTTAAATGTAGTTCTAAGTTTTTTTTAATAAAATATAAATGTTTTCTGCTTAATTTACAATGCTGTGACAAAGCACAGTACTTTAATGTGGTAATTTCTAGTCTTTGTCCGTTTGCTCTGCTCCTCCTAACACATTAATTATTCGCTGCTTTGCATAATTTTGCGGGTCTCCAGCTAAGGACAACAGTGTGTCACTTCTGCAGCACTCCATTAAATGGCTAAACGGAGTAATAACGCATGCTTTACTAGCGCTGCGCGTTTTGCTCATCCGTCAAACGTCGCAACACTTGCCTCAGAACCCTACAGCCCATTGGCTCCGTGTTCCAGTGGTCAGCGTGGGACTTCTCCCCCTAGATTGTGGTTTCGATTGTTCCCTAGTCTCCTCTAGTCTTCATTGGGTCTGGAAGTGCGGGTGGTTTAGTAAATGTCATTTTAAAACGACGAAAATTTACCGTGACTTCACCTAAATAAGTGAGTGAGTATGCGACCGCTGTTTGAGAATATACTTTTAGGTAATTTTCTTAATATATAATTAATTAAAATTTCAGGTCAAGGTCTAAAATTAAGAATATAAAATATTTAAATACAAACTCATTAAATAACTTAATATTCTCCGAATTAAATTCGTTTATTAAAACACTAGATATCCTGTAGTGAGTGAGCGAGTAAGTGAGTGAGTCAGTAAGTCAGTGAGTCAGAAAGTAAGTGAGTGAGTGAGTGAGTAAGTGAGTGAGTGATTGAGTGAGCAAGTGAGTAAGTGAGTGAGTAATTGAGTAAGTGTGTGAGTGAGTGTTTGAGTGAATGAGTGAGTATGTGAGTGAGTAAGTGAGTGAGTGAGCGAGTGGGTGAATGAGTGAGTGGGTGAGTGAGTGAGTGAGTGGGTGAGTGAGTGAGTGGGTGAGTGAGTGGTTGAGTTGGATTTACGGGCCATTTTGGAATTTCGACTTATGGAATAACGATGTTTAGGTAGGGTATTAATTAAAATTGTATTATTGCAACTGTTAGTTTAGCCAAATTCTAAACGAGGTGCCTAAAAGCACTGCATTTTAGTACACGACATTCTGTGACTATGTAAGGAAGAAATTGCACAAAATGCATTGTTCTACAGTAAAACTAGATATTGGATTTTCATTTAAGCATCATTCAACTAATTCCTCTGCAGCTCTCTGATACATATATGTCAGAATAAACATGAGAACCCCAAGTGACTAGCCGAGCGGCGAGAGACCTTGACCTCCTCAGGGATCACTCCTAGATCACTACGCTAGAAACTTTCAGTTCTAGAAGGACTGTGACTGCCAGGCCTTCGTTGCACTGTATCGTGGTTCATCCGGTTGAAACAATTAAGGCTCATTCATATTGAAAACATAGACATAACAAAATGAAGATTGTTGTCCAAATGCTCGCGTTCACTTTGAGTGAAATAGCAGGACCTGTATGGTACCACTCTACTTCTAAGTCGGAGCCAACGTCGTGCAACTTCCCCATGGTCCACGTATTGTTTCCCGTGGAGAGCATCCTTCATTGCGCCAAATAAATGGAAGTCAAAGCGTAGATGTAAAAGAACGGTCCATTGGTGTTTTGTGAGCTCCTCCTGGGGATGCAAATTTGTGAGGCCTTTCATTATCATGAAGAAAGAGAAGATCGTGTACATTTTGTGTTTACGAACGCGCTGAAGTCGTTTCTTCAATTTCCTTACAGTATCAAAATACAGTTATAGCTGATCGTTTCAGCATGAAGGGAAACATGGAACAAAATAACCCCTTCAGAGTCCGGGCCGGCACGTGGGAAATCAGGTTTGTTCGATCTTGTTATGAGGGGGATGATGACAGACGCCTCGCCCAACGACTCACCGTGCTTCTGCCCACTGCCAGGTCTCCGTAGACAATTTGCAAGCGCCTATCTGGGATGCTCCTGTTTTTCGGCAAAACAAATTCAATAACTGCTCTCCGTTTGGAATGTACCTTTGTTGAGACGCCATTATGAAGGCCGGTTATAGCATCACCACTTATTGTAAGTTCATCTCATATGAGATGAAGTGGGAGGGAAAAGCAATGTGCTGCATTACTTATTGAGCACCTCTCCTACATTCTCCAAATTTCCTGTCCCCCCATTTCACCATATCTCTCACTTCACTTCTTGTTTCGTCTGCTTAGTTGTTTCATGGTTCTGGGTGCCAACAAGGAGCTGGTATGCGAGCCGCCACCGGGGAGTTAAAATCTTTATTCATTAGAGACCCTGCCCTCTGCTTTGATCCCTCCTCAGGTCCGACCGCCGTTCGTAACCTCTCACCACACACCTCCCTCTTATCTGTCTTATCCTTGGGTGACGTTGACAAAAACATGGTCACAAACCCTTCAGTAATCGTAGAAGTTTCCAAACTATAAGTTTTTATGTTTATGTCTACGTCAAACGTTAACAATTGCGGGTAATTCATACATCTCATCCCGCAATTATTTTGCCATCTCACATGAACTTTTCCGTCGCCAGTTGTTGACTTGCTAACTCAATTTATGTGTGAGATCACTAGCCAGAAATTACTGGAATATCTACAACAATCAGAGCAAAACAAAATGTAATGGTAGGTTATGTTTTCTGTAAGTTTAACGTCCTTGAACCACGCAGGTGTACATCATTTAAACAAGAAATGACTTGTGACAGTTAACTCATAGCAGAGAAGTGGGACAACACGGTTGTTGGGTTGTAGCAGAAAGCCAGTAAGTACCAAGAAAGAGCATGCTACGATATGGTGTAAGGTACGAAAAGGACAGGCTACGGTCCGAACTGCAGTGATGTAATTCTCTTAGTCTGGTCATGGCCCAATGAAGCAAAATCACAATCGCCTAATGTTTCCATATTCCAAACAATCAAAAAAGTTTCTCGTTTAATTCATACAAAAGATAGTTTTATCATTATGCTATACAATGTTAGCCATGTATCAGACCACCATTACTACGTAACTCCGATCCGCGCCGCAGCCTGTTTTTCTCGTTAGCCACGGTAATATGGTAAGCTGCTACCCCTCAGAATCCATCCAGGTGAAGGTAAATGAGACTGGTATAACCTTACTAGAGCAATTGTGGAAGGAAACCACACGAAAACATACTCCACCAGCAACTGTCACACGTCGCCTATTGTTTAAAGTAAACTGTACTTCAGGTTGATATATGTACATATAATCTCCTTCTCTAGGCCGTATAACTGGTGGGGAGGTTCGGGGCACTGATCACGCCCCACCCTCTAGTACTGCACCCCAACAATGACACTTGTAGTGGGCAGAAGTGGTTGACGCAGTGACTGGGCGGCAAGCCTTGGCCCTTCATGGGCTATAGTTATAATTTACTTCTCTTGTCGTACTGTTGGTGGTTACTTCGCAACCCGCTGTATGTTGTTGTTAACTAATGCTGGACTTCTGACAATGAAGTCATTAATCCTCTTGCTCTCCAATATTTTTCACTGATGGATGCGGCGCTAGAAGTGACCGGGCATATTTGAAGGTGGTCGCGTCCATTTCCTCTTGCAGATCACATAGAGGACAGAGTGGTGAAGAATATATCCCAATTCTGTTTAAATATTTTGCCAGACAATCATGTCCTGTAATCAACCTGAAGGTTGCAACTGCCGTTTTTCGAGGATACTCAGGAATTACTGTTTAAATGTTTGATAGTTCCCATCTTTTATTCTTTGATTTTTCATAGTAATATTTTGCAATAATTTTTTTGAATTCAGAGTTGACTAATCTTTTAGCTGCATAAAATGGTAGATTAACTATTGGTTTCTGCACATTGCGGGTACCCTTTTTTGCAAGAAAATCAGCTTTCTCATTACCACTCAGTCCACAGTGAGCTGGTATCCATTGGAAGACCAGGTGTTTTTGAAGTGCTGTTAGATGGGTAAGGATTTTCCAGCATTCCGCTATATTAGTTCTGCTGTTTCAGCTCTCTTGCGATTGGCTGGCGTTTATACTTCCAATTGCTGTTATGCATGATAATATATCAGGTGAGTATGTGCACAAGTTTTACGTTCTCATGTTAAGGACATGAACTTTCAGGAAAATCGAGAAACAAAATGACCTTTTTACTTTGATCATATAAAATATTTGACACATTCCTGCCTCCGGACACCGTTTTTAAATACTATACTGCATGTTTAAATATCATGTAGAGTTAAATGTTAGCTATACACTCAAATACTTCTTTCTCTTTTTGAACACTTTTCTTCCCATAAAATATTCCTTGCAGAGCAGTTTTTTTATTGCACTAATGAGTTTCCCACACATATTCACGGAAATATAACAAATAAATTTAACTCTAGGTTCTATGGTTAGCTGTGTGTAAGCATTAATTTTTAATTTTCAAACACAAAAATGAGAACTTTTGAGCAAAAAACGCATTTGTAAATTTAAAAATATTTGGATCCTAAAATGTGCACAGAGAAACCTAGGGCAATTCTGAGATCTATATCTATTTTGAGTTAAAATATTAGACTTTTTTGTCGCGAGGGACTGTTTTAGTGACGTAACAAAAAAAAAAAAAAATAAATAAATAAATAAATTTGTTTGATCGCAATTTCTAAACTTTTAGAGGAAAATGGCTGAAATTTAGGTTGTAAGGTGGCTGCATTGCGTTACGATTAGAGTATACCTTTAGAATTATGAGTTCAGAATTTCAAAATTTAATCAAGAATATCCATAGCATTTGCTTTTCATTGTGAATGGTATTAAGCACATTTTCATAATTGATTTACAGGATCGACCTGCAATGTAACCAGTGCGTATTGTTTATAAATTCTTATTCATCCCTGGCTTGCGGTTCGGGCTGGAAACAGACCTGGTAGCGAAATAACGCAGTTTATGTTCGTAGTTTTATTTACGTATTTCCCCGGCGTTTTATATTCCTATTATAACATATAAATGAGTCCATGATACACTGCTGGGTTTGAAATATTATTGCAAGGTTTTTTTAATGTATGTATAATATTATTGTTATATCCAGAGCGTTTTAAGCTATAATAAATGTGGAACGCATTTATACTTTATAATTAATATGCGAGGCACAGCTTTAACTAATTGAGTTATAATTATTGCAAAATATTCCGGAATAACAAGTTCCTTTAAATAATCTAATTCTACTTGCAATAATCATAATATTGTCATTGTTCTTTCTGTACTGCCACATTTTACCCACAAAAGGTTCTCCTATACAGTTAGTGTTTAGCATTGCAGAAATTATCCGGATCGCTGACGAACATAAACACAAAAATTATATTGAAGCTTTAGTGAGATAAAACTTGTTTCTTTACTTGCAAACTAGTTTTTCATTTCCATGACTAGAGCTTAATAAAATAAATAAAAGAATAGTGCATAAATTGTTGATTATTGCATGTTTCTTAATACTAACATTTTAAATAATAATCCATTATTTCATATTACTGCTTACTGATTTTTAGGATGTCCCACTTGATCCCATTTTAGCACAGTTCATCGTGCAAATTTCTAAGCATAAATAACCTGACTCCCATTTCCAGAATGATATTGACGTTTTCTTCAGGTAGAACAGTTTTCCATACAGTCTGAAAATAAATTCCAATGAGTTTTCTGTTATCTGTAGTAGAATAGCCATAAATACGAAACCAAGCGAATTACGAAGATCTGCAATTCATTTCCAAAGCCAAAGCAGTCAATAAAATAGTAGTAGTGGAATTGATTTATGAAAAATTGAAACCAATATTGGTCATTTCAGAAAAGTCGCAAGTACAAAACAGTAATTTTCTGTAGTGTTTAACGCCCGCTTTTACTACATACGGCACCGCAGGCGGTGACACTGATGATACATGGAATAAAGATGGAGCACCGGTGGAATGAGATGGCGGGGGAAACGGGAGAACCAGGAGGAAATCCGCTCCAGCGCCGTTTCATCCACCACAAATCTCACATGCGGTTGCCTGGGATCGAACCCGGGTGGCTTCGGTGAGAAGCGAATGGTCTAACCACTCGGCTATGGCGCGGTCAAATAATCATGCAGAGTAAACAAGACTACATGGGCTATAGCCAGAAAATTCAAAATATACATTTCATTTGCCATACAAATATCCTAAATGTAATGTAAACCCCGCGCGACAGCCCACGAAGGGCCAAGGCCTACCGCCCAGCCGCTGCGTCCCCCACCTCTGCCCACTACAGGCGTCATTGGTGAGGTGCAGTACTGGAGGGTGGGACGTGGTCAGCGCCCCGAGCCCTCCCGGCCAGTTATGCGGTCTTCTCGACCTGGGGCCGCTACTTCTCCATCAAGTAGCTCCTCAATTGGTCCCCCCGGGACCTAACGAGGCTGAGTGCACCCCGTGCCAGACCTCCCAGAGGGGATAAAATCCCCGTGCTGGTACCGGGGATCGAACCCGGGTCCTCCGCGCCACAGGCAAGCACGCTGCCAGCTGCGCTACGGAGGCGGCCACAAATATCTTAAATATATGACATTAATCAAACTCGTTATAGCCATTTTAGGGAAAATAAAAATTTTCGAAAAATTTCCCATGGAAAGGGTAGCTTAGGGTGGAGCATTTTTTTTTTCAAAACCTTCGCCCCCATCCTTTAAAGATATTAAATTTAAATGCCAAATTTGGTTTCTAACAGACTTTTCGTTTTTGAGTTAGGCTTTCCACAGACTGGCACACACGCACGCGCGTATTTTTTTTTTTTTTTTTTATTCAAGGGGCCTCAAAACATATTTACGGTGAAATCTGGACATCGAATTTTTGGATGGAACAGAATAATCCCTCTACTTACTATGCTTAGTAGAGAAAATAAAAAAAAACTGACTGAGAAAGGTGGGAAATGACCTATGAACAATCTAGAACTAGTGGAAAACATATAAAGCTATTTGAAAAATATGTAAATAATCTAGGCTTTGAATTGTTGAAAATAACTTTATATAATTCTATGAAATCAGTAATTATTGTACATTAATGTTAGATAGCTACAATTATGTAGAATACCTATATGCTGCAATAGAGTATGCTGAAATAAATAGCTATTAAAAAAATCTGATGTGCTGCACTCACATGGCTTTCTCTACTCTTGTACTAACCATTGTTACAAACTCTTATTCCTATATTTTTTCGTGTTAGTTGAGATAAAGGTTTTACAAATTATCTGATAGATTATTTCCTTATAGGTGCAAAGGGAATGTTAGAATACAGTAGGCTTTAAGCGATAGTTCAAATCTTTTAAAACTGAGATTCCGTTGTCTTTGCACGCTTAACTTATAAAAAAAAATGAACAACGATGTTCCATTACACCAAGTTTTAAGTTTTTCAAAACTGACACACATAACGACGAATATTTCCGAAATGGTTCCCTCTACATTTTTGGTACAATAAGATTTTGTCTATCTCTTACGGTTTACGAGTTATTCAAAAGTCATCTAGAGTAAACAGGACTACATAGGCTACAGACAGAAAATTCAAAATGTGTCATACAAATATCTTAGGCATATGGCATTTTAATCAAAATCGTTAAAGGCATTTTCAACAGAATAAAAATTTTGGAAAAACTTTCTATGTAAAGGGTAGTTTAGGTTGGGGCTATTTTCTTCAAAATGTTCGTGTCGCATCCTTGAAAGACATTAAACCTAAATACGAACTTTGGTTTTTAACCGACTTTTAGTTTTTTAATTATACTCTCCACAGGCTGACAGACACACACACATGCGCACGGACCTATTTCTAAAAATGCTCCTTATATTTGCGATTAAATCTCGACGTCAAATTTTTGGGTGGAATACAATACTTCCTCTGTTTAGCAGTAGAGGAAGTAAAACATACGTACCCACACACGCACCACATTTCGTAGTAGACAACTTGACTACGCCAGCATTCAAACCCCTCTCATACCTTAGACCCATCTCGCCAGCTTGTAGTGGTCAGAGTGCGGGTAACTGTGTACGTAATACCTAAGAGGAGGTATAAGCGATATGTGGCTCAAAGCTATTACGTGTTCAACTATTTGTTTGGTAGTGTCCCCCCTCTCAGTAATGGAAACGGAGAAAGTTTTCCGATTAGCCGCTTCATTGGCTGGACACTGTACTAAAACCTGAAAGGAAAGCAATAGCTTTTGCCAGTCATGTCGGTTAGTTTCTCTTTATTGGTGGGAAATGATGGACTGAAAGCCTCTGGCAGAAATACTGGCAAATCACGGTTTACTGAAACGAGAAAATAGAGCCCATGAAAGGCTACAAAGGATAGTTTATGTAGAATGAAACCAACATTGCGGTTTTGGTCCATCGCGGACGCAAACCTCTTTTCACCCCACATTGCATAGCAAACTCACTTTCCGTTTAATGAACTGGTTAACAGCACCTGCACAATCTGGTTATTCATCAACAAACTATAAAGCAAATTGCCTTCTGGGTTGATGAACACTGCGTCCCCAGCCTGCAGGGAATTAGTTCACTTGCATTCATTTTAATAATATAATTTTGGGTACTGCAGGAATGGGGATGCAGGCAAAAATTGTGTCTTAAATATGGATAACACAGCGCTGGCCTGCTCATATGGTGCGCAACAGTTCAGGTCGAACTACTAGCAAAGCTTTCTCTGGTGTAACACTTACAAGTTCCTGATAAAAATATGTGCTACAAACCCATTAATTTGTTTAACCACTTTTACTTCCTCTACTGGTAAATATGGGAAGTATTGTACTCCTCCCAAAAATTCGATGTCGAGATTTCACCAGAAATATATGTTTTGAGACCCCTGAATAAAAAAAAGCATTTTTAGAAAAAGGTCCGTGTGTGTCTATGTGTGTGTGTGTGTCTGTGTGTGTGTGCGTGTGTGTGTGTGTGTGTGTGTGTGTGTGTGTGTGTGTGTGTGTGTGTACAGCATAACTAAAAAACGAAAAGTCGGTTAAAAACCAAAGTTGGTATTTAAGTTTAATGTCTTTCAAGGATGCGACACGAAGATTTTGAAGAAAATAGCTCCACCTTAAATTACCCTTTACATGGAAATTTTTTCGAAAAGTTTTAGTTCCTTGAAAATGGCTCTAACGATTTTGATTAAAATGTCATATGTTTAAGATATTTGTATGACAAATGAAATGTATATTTTGAATTTTCTGGCTATAGCCTATGTAGTGCTGTTTACTCTGGATGACGTCTGAATAACTCGTAAACAGTAACACATAGACAAACTCTTAGTCTACAAGAAATGTAGATCTTGCTAAAATACACAAATTATGCCTCAATAAATTTTTTTGAAGAGTGAACCATTTCGGAGATATTCCTTGTTGTTTGTGTCAGTTTCGGAAAACTTAAAACTTTCGTGAAAAGAAACGTCGTTCATTTTTTTATGTGTTAAGCGTGCAAGGAGAATGGGATCTCAAAGCTTTAAAATATTTTACTATCGCTCAAGGCCTACTGCATTCTAATATTCCTCTTACACCTACAAGGAAATAAACAATACGATAATTGTACAAATATTTATCTCAACTAAAACAAAGAAGATATAGTAATAAGAGTTTGTAAGAATGGTTAGTACAAGAACAGAGAAAGATATGTGAGTGCAGCACATCAGATTTTTCAACAGAGCATTCCTAGAAACGTTTTTTTTTTTTTCCATCCATTTCATATTAACTGAGATGAACACTTGTAGAAATGATGTTATTACATTTTGAGAGGTAGAACTGGAACTTAAAAATCCGATGCCACAACTGGGATTTGAACTACAGACCTTCCGCTTACCGGGCGGCTGCTCTACTACTGAGCTATTGTGCCTAACTGCCAGAATGGCATTAAATTCTCAAACCAGTTCGTATTTCTCCTGGTAAACCAGAAGGCTTTTGTGTTTAAAAACACCAACAGTAAGTTTGTTGGCATAAATAAATAATGATATTATTACATATTTTCTTATCGGAACATTGGAAGTAAGGAAAAAGAACATGCTTAAGCGAGAGTCAAATCTTTTAAGAGCTGGTCGCCATGTGATGGTCTTTAAATCCCATTCTATTTTCATGGCCAGCTGGAAAGGTAGAAAGGAAGAGAGGAAGAGAGCAAGAAAGGAAGGAAGGGAGGGAGGCAGAAGGGAGAGAGGGAGGAAGGAAAGAAGGAAGGAAGAAGGGATCAAAGAACCAAAGAATACGCGCTTCAGGAAAGTAGGAGTCATTAAAAGGCAGTTACAAGAAATATTAGAAATATTTAAAAAGTCGTTAACCCTACAAAAATGCGTTTCACATGTATTGTATACTTGAACGATTTACCAGAAGATGCAGAATTTAAATAAAAATTGTTTCTTGAGTTTAGGGGTGGCAAAACATACATTTGGTGTCAAATCTGGACGACAAATTGTTGGATGAAAAGTTAAATGGAGTCAACCTTCCTTGTATGCTTATTCTAGAAACAATTTTATTTATACACTACAGTAACACAATAAATACAAGTTCTTTCATGTCACACTGGAGGGAAGAATAGTTCTTCTGTCACAGGACACGGATTAAAGCTATTCAAATACAAGTTTGAAAGCTCTACAAAACAGTTTAACGTACTTCCTTCCAACCTAAAACTGCTGTACAGACTGCCATGTGTATCGTTTTGAATATACGTATGTATGTAACGGCGTTGAGTGTTCATGGCTCTTCAGATTCAGCCCCACGTTGGGCGCCATTTGCAGAGGTTTAAGAGCCTAGGAATAGCTAGAGTCGTCTGAGTGTACGACTCATTATATCTTCAAAGGCTCGCAGTAATGTTAAGTTTATGGCATTTTTTTCGTTTCCTGAATCACTCTTAACGAGTTTTATTTTTTCCGAATAATCTTGTAAATTCGAATACCAAGATACAATATAACAATTTTTCTGTGTAATATTCTAATGTGTCGTTAATAACTAATTGATATAGTTTCGACGAAATTCATTTCTCTAAACCCAAAAAATTGTTGTTTTTTATTCATGTGGAGCACAACTTACCACTGCTTCTGTTTTGCACATAAGTTTTGAGGGCTTAGCAAAGAAGATGTCCCTCGTGCTTACTCAAGTATTTTTTTCTTTGTTTTCTTTTAGTACTTGGATGGCGATGGTATCCCAACGTATTGGTATAATACAGCACACAAATTTTCAATATATACACAAGTTACATATAAATGTCTACATCTTAGTATTTGTTCAGATATAACTAATTAAGATGTTTCGTCATAAGCTTTTAAATTGTTCCGTTTCTCTTTAAATGGATTGTTAGAAAATGCATATTATATCGCATAACAAAATTTCTTAATGAGTGACGGAAATACTGAAAGAACACATTAACAAGATGGGAAACAACCGTCTAGTGAAAAGAGCCAAAGAAGGAAGACGTTTAGATGGGAATAGGATAAGAAGAAGACCGCTAGGATATGGATTGACAGAATTTATAAGTCATCCCAAGAATAAAAGGGGAAATGAATAGGATATTATCCTACAAACAAAGAAGAAGGTTAATTTTTATTATAAACGTCGGTTAATTCTTTCATCATTTAATTCTATCTCATCGAAACTTCTATTTTCTTTCATATCGACGATAAGACGACTAACTACGCTGAGTCTCTCAAACTGCTACATAAGTTTGATGTTTAAACCTTTGTCAAATAGAGTATATTATGTACATTGTTGATGACAATCTTGAGGATCTTCTTGATTCCAAATGACATCTATGTTTGCTTTGATTCTGAAGTGCATGAGGTGTTGTGTATGTATGAGTTGTGTGTGAAAGAGCAGTAGAATATCTGAAAATGTTTACAAAGATAAAAATCTGTCTTTGGACAGCACATTTTAAATTTGAGTATTTCTTAATATTTGTGATAATTTCTGGCATATTCCTGCTTAGATATAGAAGTCCTTTAGATGGAATTACCATAACAAAGGAATTGCTGCAATATTATAGTTACAATTTAGTAGCATAAAGTGGAACAGAAAAAAACACTAACGAAGAGAATTTTCTAACACATTGGTTGTCTCCAATAGCAGCATGAAACACTTTACTTTTCAGCTGTCTGAAACTGATTTGACGACGCTGTCAATTGTCAGGATCATATCAGTGCCCCCGGTATGCCGGAATTTCGTCACACAGCAGTTTGTGAGACAGCCTAGCGCTTAAGTTAGCCACACAGACCGACATGTATAATGTTAACAACTCGTTGATTTATAAAACTCGTATGAAAAAGTGGTCATTTTTACGCCCTCTAAACTTGAAATGCCCCCCTTTTTGACACTCCTGCCCCTCGGTTTTCTTTAATTTTATTGATGTCCTCTAATCATGTTATCCTGCAGAAATCTAGCGTAGTTGAATAGTTATGGCTGAAGCTCACAAATACATATTAGAAACCGATAGATTAACGCGTTTCATGTTAGTTAAAATGGTGTTTCTTTCCTATCTTTAAACCTTGGCATATTAAATCTGGGTGCTGGTGGTCTTACATGTATGTACAAACAGCATCATCAACTCATCTTGCATCAACTATCAGACGTAATTTGCCCATTTCTGAACAGGATCATGGAGGTTAGTTACTATCCTGCTATCTCTGGGAGATGATGCTAACTGCGTTACTTGCGAACAAAATTGAGCTCACAGTCTACTATCCCGAGTGATAAATAATCGACTGGAAGACTAAATGGCACCAAGGGAGCTATTTGCAAAAAATTTAAACTGATGCCTTTAATCAATCTCCATTATATTTTACGTCCCGAAAGTAAGCTCCTAGAAATCTTAATCACGGGAGTAAAATGAAGCGGCTGCCATGGATAATATTTTCGGAGAAGAATTTAGGAGGAAGAAAACGGAAGCCCAAAGGCAAAGGGATACTGAAATAATGACTGTGAAGAAGAATAAAATATAATGGGAGCGCAGCCACAAAAAGGAAACAAAAATGGAGATATAAGGCAAAGAAGTAACATTTAGGTGCTTTCTTAGCACCCACATCATTTAAAATGCAGAACTGAGTACATTTTTAAGTTAAAGTAGATGAAACCTAAATAATGAAACGCTATAAAGCAGATATATGTGACGACATTGTGCAATAAGGGAATTTTATGTGAAATATCGCAACTTTTTAATTTGAAAACACGTGGCAGAAAATGTTACCCAGATCACAAAATAAAAAGAGTAGACTGCCTCTGTGATCCGGCAGTTAGCATGCAAGCGTTCAGTCCCAGAGGTCCCGGGTTCGATATCTGGCTGGAGAGTTTAGCCAGGATCCTTGCCCCCTATCCCTAGAGTCTGGAAGTGTGAATGTGTGTGTGTATGTGTGTAATTACAAAGTGAATCCAAAGATTAACGCCACAGTAAACATCACTGTGGGGGGAGGGGGGCTTCTGATCTGCAAATTTGGTATGACCACCTAAGCAATCTTTGGCCTGAAGAATATCTAAATATATGTATAACCAAGGTTTAAACATCTAATGTGTTAAGTTCACATTACTTTCTCTACACCCAAACTTATCTTCCTACAAAGAGGCCCAAAAACATCCGAACTACTGGGCTGTGTTTTTCCACTGCGCACCCGGAAACACGATAACGCAGCCGCTGTAATCAAGGTCATGCGGTTGACTCGTGAAATTGCGACTTGCAGAAAGATTTCCAGGTGAACTGCGATTTCTATCTCTGGTGTAACTTAAAGCATAAAGTGTACAGGACAAACGCACCCTGGAAGACGTAAAACAAAATATCTGTCAGGAAATTGCTAGCAGTTCCCAATGAGAACTGCGGCGAGTGATGGATAGTAAGTACAACCGGGAGAAGGAAGCGGAATCAATAGTAAAATTTTTAATGACTACGTGCTGGTCTTAAATTTCCAAGTTATAATATTCTATATTAACCCTAGCAAACAAATAATAGGGAATATAAGCCAAATGAAGCGTTTAATAAAAGAATAAAAAGAGAAAGGAATAAAGCATGCTAATGAACTACAATTAGAAAGGGCACTTAGTGTAACATAAGTAATGTTACCTTTTGTAGGCAGCAAACTTACGTGATGAGGGGAGAAACAGTACTGAATTTAGTAGCAGAATTCAGACTGACAACGGGGTAAAAGTGGCATTCCACATAGCGAAAGATTGGAAAGCCGAGAGTAACGTAGAAGTCCGGAATTTGAAGAATACGAGCCAAAAAAAAAAATCTAAAAATCACTGAAGCGGAACAAAAATGTAACCAAGAGAAACTGATGTAACAAATGCAGATGGAAAAACATCCAGGTTTTATTAAATATGGGAAATACAAACATGGCGTAGGATCGGCCACGTAGACTAACAAAAACATTTAAAAAGCACCCGATTGCAATGAAACCCTCGCAACTAGAAAAATAACGTGAAGCAGAAATTTAATATAATAGCTCAGTTTCGTACGGTCTTAATATCATAACTTCTCTTTCTTTAGCATTACCTACTAAAACCTTAACGAAGTCTTAACTGTTTAAAGAAAGTTTATCTCAATTAACACACAGTACGCGGACGACCGAGCTTTCTTTTCTTTTTTTTTTTTTTTTAAATCGTGTTTTTTTTTCTTGGGGGGGGGGAGGAGAAGATGCTTTAAACTTGAAAAGCAAAATATTAACTAAATATAAATTTTCCTTCTAATTGTTGGAGACATTTCCGTGACGAGACCTTTAATATCCTCACTTGTTTGTTGAAATTGGCCCATTAACAGAGAAATTATGACCAAAGTAAGGTTTCGAATAATTATGACTGTTACGCGTAGACTAATACAGTCAACTTTCTTTAAGTTTTCTGAAAGCTCTTGAAAAAAATCTTTAATATCCTGGCGTATTTGTTGAAATTGGCCCATTAACAGAGAAATTATGACCAAAGTAAGGTTTAGAGTAATTGTGACTGTTACGCGTAAAAGTGTGCTTTTTCAGGGATGAAACCTATATAGATAAACTTAATCAGCAAAACCCTGTCTGAATACAAAATTTGATGGAAATCGTTAGAGACGTTCCCAAGTTGCGAGGAATATATTTATACACAAAAATTGCTCGTTTAATAAGATTTTTGTATAGTACGATTTTGTCTATGTCTTTACGAGTTATTCAAAAGTCATCAAGAGTAAACAGAACTACATAGGCTATAGCAAGAAAATTCAAAATAGATATCTCATTTGTCATAAAAATTGCTTAAACAATTTAATCAAAATTGTTAGAGCCATTTTCGAGAAAATAGGTTTTCAAAAACTTTCCTTGTAAAGGATGGAGGAATTTTCTTCAAAATCTTCGTGTCGCATCCTTGAGAGATATCAAACCTAAATACCAACTTTTGTTTTAGCCTAATTTTCGTCTTTGAGTTATGCTGTCCACAGACAGACCCCCACACAAAGGCGCGTGCGCGCGAACCATTTTTTTACAATACTTTTTTATTCAAAGGGCTTCAAAACATGTACAATCTTGACATCGAATTTTTGGGTGGAGTACAATACTTCCTCTAGTTACTATACGTAGTAGAGATAACTATAAAAAAAGGAAAGACACACACGCACGCACACACACACACTAAAAGGAGTTATAAAAATACGTAAAAAGGGCTGCGAAGTGTGTTTAGTAACTTGGACAAGCGTGACAGTGGTGGGATGTAATATGAAAGGAGGAAAAGATTAGCTTGAGAGCTTTATGGCTCAATGTACATTAAAATTCATTGTAGCAGTCTCTCCATACTTTTATAAAAGGTAAGAGAGATACTTGCTGACGCCAGCATCTCCTTAATTTGGGCTATTGATGCAAACTTATCAGATAACCTGCGATTCAATTAACTAACTTTGGTAATTTCATAACTTTTAGATGACACTTCAGTAAAGGAAACCTGAACCAGTAATAACTACGGGAACCATAAGGCTAAAAAAACAAAACGGCATGTTTAAAAACTTTGAAAGTCTTCAAAGTTTGAAGCTCTAAATTGGAAAATTATATGAGTCATAAAAGTAAGGATAATACGATCCGGTGCTTCAACAAACTGAGTTGAAAATCTGTTCTATTAGAAACTTCAGAGGATGTTTTGATCGAATCCCTTAATGGAAAGGGTAGTTTTTCTTGCCAAACAAAAACGCGATTTAAGCACGACTACCTCTTAACAAACATATTGGAAGAATCTTACATTGAAAAATGTCTGTTAACTTAGTACCTAGTTCTTTATAGCAAGTAGTCATTCTTATTCCAAGTGGAGCTCTTCTTTGAGGAATGAAAAGATTGGCGAAAGAAAGGCAAAACACGTTTTTGGAGATTTGTAGTGACTGAAGATAAGAATCGGAATTAATGTAACGAAAATAACAAACGTTTATGGCGATGTTAACGTAAAATATCTGGTAACAAATGGACTTTCTTCCCTAATTAGCCAATTGTAGTGAAACTTTTGGCTTAAATTGCACGTTCTAGGATACATTGTTGGTATAAGTTCCATTGCTCTAGATTAGCTAGTTTTATAATTAAAAATTATTTATTATGCTTTTAGAAAGAAATGAACACTGATAAAAGGTATATCATTTGCAGTTTAGAATTAAATGGGGGCTGCCTGCCATGCAAGGGGTCCCGGGTTCGATTTCGGCAGCGGGTAGGAATTTTTCTCCAGTCAGGATTATTTTTTATCGTTCCCTGAGTCTAGAAGTATAATGGCGGCGCCGTGGCTGAATGGTTAGACCGCTCGTCTACCACCTAAGCGGGATTATGTGGTATTCATAGTGGACGAAGCGGCGCCTGGGCGACTTTTATCCAAGTTGTCCGATGTTCACCGCCATTCATTCCACCATTATCACCCTTACAATTACCCATTTCGCCTGCATTTCATATCATCATCCTCTTCCTCACTATCATACCTGGTACTTGACTGACCACCTGCCTGCAGGTCTTCACTCTGTCCGGTACACAGGTTCCTGTGTTCCCCGACAGGCGTCTGACCCTAGACACTGGCTTGTAAGAAATACATAAGGCGAGGGTAATCACTTCCTCACTCTCATACTGACCACTTCACTCTGTCCGGTACACAGGTTCCTGTGTTCCCCGACAGGCGTCTGACCCTAGACACTGGCTTGTAAGAAATACATAAGGGGAGGGTAATCACTTCCTCACTCTCATACTGACCACTTCACTCTGTGTGGTACATCGGTTCCTGTGTTCCCCGAAAGGCGTCTGACCCTAGACACTAGCTTGTAAGCGGAGGGTAATCACTTCCTTACTCTCATACTGACCACTTCACTCTGTGTGGTACATAGGTTCCTGTGTTCCCCGAAAGGCGTCTGACCCTAGACACTGGCTTGTAAGCGGAGGGTAATCACTTCCTTACTCTCATACTGACCACTTCACTCTGTATGGTACATAGGTTCCTGTGTTCCCCGAAAGGCGTCTGACCCTAGACACTGGTTTGTAAGTCCCACATAAGGGGAGGGTAATCACTTCCTCACCCTCATACTGACCACTTCACTCTGTCCGGTACACAGGTTCCTGTGTTCCCCGACAGGCGTCTGACCCTAGACACTGGCTTGTAAGAAATACATAAGGGGAGGGTAATCACTTCCTCACTCTCATACTGACCACTTCACTCTGTGTGGTACATAGGTTCCTGTGTTCCCCGAAAGGCGTCTGACCCTAGACACTGGCTTGTAAGCGGAGGGTAATCACTTCCTTACTCTCATACTGACCACTTCACTCTGTATGGTACATAGGTTCCTGTGTTCCCCGAAAGGCGTCTGACCCTAGACACTGGTTTGTATGTCCCACATAAGGGGAGGGTAATCACTTCCTCACTCTCATACTGACCACTTCACTCTGTATGGTACATAGGTTCCTGTGTTCCCCGAAAGGCGTCTGACCCTAGACACTGGTTTGTAAGTCCCACATAAGGGGAGGGTAATTACTTCCTCACTCTCATACTGACCACTTCACTCTGTCTGGTACATAGGTTCCTGTGTTCCCCGACAGGTGTCTGACCCTAGACACTGGTTTGTAAGTCCTAAATAAGGGGAGGGTAATTACTTCCTCACTCTCATACTGACCACTTCACTCTGTGTGGTACATAGGTTCCTGTGTTCCCCGAAAGGCGTCTGACCCTAGACACTGGTTTGTAAGTCCCACATAAGGGGAGGGTAATCACTTCCTCACTCTCATACTGACCACTTCACTCTGTATGGTACATAGGCTCCTGTGTTCCCTGACAGGTGTCTGACCCTAGACACTGGCTTGTAAGTCCCACATAAGGGGAGGGTAATCACTTCCTCACTCTCATACTGACCACTTCACTCTGTCTGGTACATAGGTTCCTGTGTTCCCCGAAAGGCGTCTGACCCTAGACACTGGTTTGTAAGTCCCACATAAGGGGAGGGTAATCACTTCCTCACTCTCATACTGACCACTTCACTCTGTATGGTACATAGGCTCCTGTGTTCCCTGACAGGTGTCTGACCCTAGACACTGGCTTGTAAGTCGCACATAAGGGGAGGGTAATCACTTCCTCACTCTCATACTGACCACTTCACTCTGTCTGGTACATAGGTTCCTGTGTTCCCCGAAAGGCGTCTGACCCTAGACACTGGTTTGTAAGTCCCACATAAGGGGAGGGTAATCACTTCCTCACTCTCATACTGACCACTTCACTCTGTATGGTACATAGGCTCCTGTGTTCCCTGACAGGTGTCTGACCCTAGACACTGGCTTGTAAGTCCCACATAAGGGGAGGGTAATCACTTCCTCACTCTCATACTGACAACTTCACTCTGTCTGGTACATAGGTTTCTGTGTTCCCCGAGAGACGTCTGACCCTAGACACTGGGTTGTAAGTCCTACATAAGGGGAGGGTAATCAGGGAAAGGAGAAGAGTTATTATCATAAGATTCTTCATTTTTACTTGCTGTAGTATACCTCCATCTTCTTTCAGGCTAAAAATTTAGCTTTCTTATTCTTTATTACCTTTCCACTCCATACTTTTCCCATTTTCTTTGCTAAAAAGACTAGTGTCGTACAGAAAATCAACTACACGCATGCACTATTTAGCTGTTTTGGAAACAACATAATTCATTTATTGATTTTTTGTCAAATGATAGCAGCACTTGCGCAAAAAAGAGCAGACAACATCTGTATTTTAAAGGTAAAATACTCATTAAATTCTAAAAGTCACAAATAGCACACTATTTTTCAATGTGGTGCCATTCCATTCCCACGCAGATGTTAGAACTATTTTCCCCGCACAGTCTTCGTGTGGTACCTAGAGTTTAAACCATCGGAAATCAGATTTACCTTTAGGCAAACATGACGATAGCAGGTATTGAAAACAGTACGTAAGAATTTCTGAGCTTGAGGTTTATTGTAAGTTCTCATTGTGATGAAGGTAGACGGCTTCTAGAATATTATGAATGTAATAGTGTTACGTCCGTAATATCACATTCGTTGCGCAAAATCTCTAAGGCAGAGTGACAGAGAGTCTGCCTTTACTTAAAAAGAAAGGTTAATTAACTTTGGAGCTAAGCTCCTTTGCACACAAGCATCTTAAGGAAAATATTTTGTTACATGGTAACTGTATAACGGTATTAATTGGCAATCTCCCTTAACATACTTAAAGTTAAAGTGCTTTTCAACTGAAGCTAAAAAGCAAAATGAAGAAAGAGAGAAACGCAAGTGGAAGGGCTCATTCTGTCTTGTAGATAAACTGTTAATTCACTTCAGCTTATTCCAGCACTTCCATGTGCACAGCTGAGTAGCTCTCCTCCAGTCACACGACTGCCATTAAGAGGATCTTCCGGTATTTTCCTCCAGCTGCATCAAGATACAGGTTAGCTTAAACGGTTTAAGCTTTAATAACTTCAGGACAATGCCTTAGAAATTTGTATTTCCTGAAGGGATTTGAGCTGAGTTCCATGACTGAAAATAACAGACACGAGGTACACATACAACTAGTAAGTTTAACAATTATTAAGGCTCTGTACTGCACTCCGTTCCGCAGTTTAGCTAATACAAAGTATCTTCTCGTGTGCTTCCAACGAATTTTAAGTAATACCTTAGCATCTGCAAGAGATGTTATAGCAATTTGAACATTTACGTCTTCAGTATCTTTCAAAGATGCGACGCAGAGTTTTAAGAAAATCCATGCACTACAACCTAGCATTTATATCTTAAACCTGGACTTTTTTTACTCTCTCAAAAATAGCCCTTACAATTTTGATTAAAATGCCATGTATTTAACAGATTTATATGATTAGTTGATTATTTGTGTACTACATACCGGAAGGAATTTTGCACTTACCACTCTGATTTGGATTTGGTACGTCAGATGCTGAGTGTAGGGGATCAAATGATCTTTGCAGTACCCAACGGATGACCGGTGAACCACAAAGAGACTGCTATTGACGGCGGGTCCCTGCGGATTACATCTCGGCGCAAGATTCACGCAAGATTTCCGCTCTAATACAGACGACCGCAACGCCACCTCGGCACCGAGAACCATATTTACAGAGAGCAGTCACTATCTACGGAGAGCCGCCATCTTCGCAATGCAGCAGACACGCAACCCTCAAAATCCGGATGGAATGACATGAATGACGCTAGGCCCCGCCAAGCACCCATCACACGGCAGGTTCGGTGTCGCACTGAGCGTGCCCCCCCCCCCCCCGACGGAGGATAAGGGCGCAGTCAACCACGTCATCTGCCCGTCACTGCCAGCACTACACACCTGAAACTACACTTCAAAGATGATAAGGAAATGGAATAAAGGAAAATTATATTCTCGGCGCTGGGTGGCGTTTGGGCGGCCTTGCCCTCCGTCCGGGGGGGGGGGGACGACACTCAGTGCGACACGGAGCTGCTTGGCGGGGCCTAGTGTCGGGATGTGACCTGTCTAGCTGCGACCCTGTGTGGCACCTTCGGTTCCCTCATTTCATCCCTGACTCCCGGGGGGTGGTATCCACAATAGATCTGTGTAGGTCTAAGTGAGCGAGGCGTCCCCTCTGTGTGTGTACCCTTGTAGGCTTTCCATATTCTGAGGAGGGTAAAGAATAACCTTGGTTAGAGCAAACTTCTTACCCCTGCCGGCAATCGAACCCGATACCCCTTGCCGGAGCCAGCCGGAGTTGATGTCACTGTCATTTAATATATATATATTAGTAGCGCCTTGTTAACAGCTTATTAGGGACTTTAAGGTATACGCTGCAGTTATTTCTCAGAAAATAGCTAAAGCGGATTCGCCAGAACATGTGCCTATGTTAATATGTAAGCGGCTTAAATACACAACTCCGGTCACTAAAGGACAACGTGTTCTCTTCAGTCTACAAACACCACTTGTTGACATAATACTGTCGTTTTAGGAGAAAGTAATTTTCAGTCTTAAATTAACCGAGTGGAAAGGAAATTATGACATTAATTTAAACCAGTAGTAGATCTTGGTATTAGAAACACATTCTGTATCTTACGTTTTTGTCTCCGACCATTTCCTATGGACATATTTTAGTTTTGTCGAAAACAAGCTGGCAATACTGTATATTCTGTGGGTGTCACTTTTCCTAGCTCAGTACATAAACATCATAGCGGTGCATCTTGAGAACATAAGCACCTGCCCTGGCTTGTCCGTCCGTGTTTACTGTGCGAGTGTAGGCCAATCACAAGCGTTAGCTTTCAAGACAATACTAAGGCGAAAGCGCCTGTCAATTTACTGACCAACCTCAATGAAACGTTGTCGAGTTTCACGTCTGAAAAATTTGCTCAAAGTATTCCTTCGATACTTTCATGTGATGAATTATTTTGAAACCCTGTACCGAAACTATGTCAGAAATAAGTTACTCTACGCATCTTACAAGTAACAAACTGTTTCTTCGTACATTCTTGTGTAATTACGCATCCAATTTGGATCAAAAGACATCTTTTCGAAATCAGCTGATCAAAGAACAGAGTTTTTTGTTTGTAGTGCTTCTATGAAACACTGCAGTAGTCCGATAATGAACACAACACAAGACAATTTGAGAGGCTGAATTCCGGCGTTTGTGACCGCGAAACATGTTCTCTACCCTCACCCACAACCTACTGTTGAAGACGACTTGACGGTTTTGTTATCCTGGATCCAAGTTAACCTGCAGTGAGTATAGTTTCCAATGAGTTTGCAGAATAGGTCTTTTAGGCTGACATGCGGGAGGTCGATAACTTAAAAAGAAAAAAAAAAGAAAAGGAATAAAATAAGGAACATAAAAAGGTTATATTACGGGCCTTTTACGTTTGAAGTTCACTCGTTTAAGGTGCTGTTAATTTTTTGGCAGTTCTTACCTATCGCTGTTAATTTCACTGAGACATTTGCACCCAATCGTACTTCCAGATTCTGGGAAGGATAAGGAATGATCTTGACTGACTTCAGCGGGGAATCGAACCCGCGATCTTTGGATTTAGAGGTAATGTGTAAACCATCAGACCACAGGTCTTATGTGACTTCATCAGGTACCAACTGTGAATATCTGGAGGACACGTGACCAATCTAGTCTACAAATGTACTCGCTCGTATCGAGTAACCCCTAGAAGAAACCTGAAACTTTTTATAGTGTCCAATTCTTGTTTCAGTAGACAACCTGATTGCTTCCTGTGGTTTAAACTCTAATAACTTTATGAAGGCTGTTGTTTCAAATGCTTTCTATGTGTTTGGGGAATGTGTTTGTGGGTCGTATTATGACTACTATCTTTTATTATTATACTGTCATGCTGACAAATGTGATAGAGAAATAGAAGAAAGACACTGAAAGGACTAAGCAAGGCCACGGGAAATAAAAGTTAGGAGATATGGTAGACTATGTTAACGACGGGAAGAGAACTGTGTATTTGTAATAAAATTATAAAAGACAATAAAGTGATTAAAAAGTAACCGGAGTTATCATTTTGTCACATGGTGTCAAAATTGTCGTCCAATTGAAGTTTGTTTCAATATACTGTAAACATTCTATGCCAGAAAATTATTTTTAATATACTTTCTAGAAGTACGACCTTTTCGCATGCATATTTGTAGTTAAGTGTTATTAATTAATGTTTGTTGATTCTACCCAGCCATCTCTTTCTCTTGGTTAGCACTTGCTTCTTACTTTACTCCTATATGTCTATATTTAGAACAATCACTCGAATGGAACACACCCATATGTTGTATGCTTGTATGCTGTATGCCTGTTTCTTGGTATTACAAAATGTTCAGTTTTTATGAGTTGTCCGTCGTTTTACTGCAGCAAATTCGCTGTTAATATACAGCCATTGCAAAACCTGAACGAGTGAACTCAGTGGTGTGTTTCTTTGCCGCCTCTGTTCTGACCGTACACCATTTTAGTTTTGCCTATGAGCCTTTGTGAATGACAGGGTTCATGTTTTCACACTTCCTAATGGCTCGGGTGCTGTTGCAGCGGTAGACGGAGATAAGTTACGATCGTTTGGCATTAAATTGCTTGCAGATGGTACCTTCTTCTTGTTTCTAGAAGACGACACGATGCCCTATTTGTTTGTTCCTTTTCCAATTGACGCAGCTACAGTGCTACTCAGACATGTTTATGGCTTTACAAGGGATTACTATCAAAATAAAAGACGTGCTCTCAAAGCAGTAGGAAAATTCTCACCATCTCCTTCTGTCACATTTTCCGCCTCCGTAGCACAGTAGTAACGCCTGCCACTGGCACGGAACACCCGGGTTCGATTCCCGGTACCGGCGTGGGAATTTCTCCCCCACGGGGTGCACTCAGCCTCGTTAGGCCCCTGAAGGGACACTTGAAGAGTTATTTGATAAAGAAGAAGGGACTCCAGATTGCGATGGCCGCATAACCGACCGGGAGGGCCGACGGCGCTGACCATGTCCCACTCTCCAGTTCTGCACCCCACTCAGGAGGTATGTAGTGGGCAGAGGTAAGCGAAGAAACGGATAGGCGGTAAGTTTTGACACGCAAAGGGCTGTTGCGCTAGGGGTCACTTTATTATTATTATTATTATTATTATTATTATTATTATTATTATTATTATTATTATTATTATTTATATTATTATATTATTATATTATGATATTATATTATTATTATGATCATCATTATCATCAGTATCATCATCATCATTATTATCATCATTATCATCATTATCATCATCATTATTATTATTAATGACGGAGACTTTGGGGAAGAAGTAAATATCTGGGAAAGAAAAGTGCTGAGGAAGATTTTTGGTCCTGTAAAAGAGAGGTATGGAGAATCAGGAGTAATGAAGAAATAAACTCTCTTTACAATGTTCTATATGATTGAAACAGAAATGCATAGTACATTCACATGACTTTATCAACCAGCTTTTCTTCCTGTAGTACTCGTTATTGGTCAACAGTGGTTTGCTTAGTGTTTCCCGGTGTTTAAATAAAAAATAAAGAAATTGTTAAAAGAAAAAAGTAAAGTAATCACAATTGGTGTCCGGAGTGCACGATATGGAACAGTTGATGAAACAAAATATATTAGCCAAGATGGACATAATGGGAAATGAAATGAATTCCGGAATGCGACAGAGGAAACAAATATGAAAACCGAATTGGAAAAATGTAAACTACGGAATAGAAAATATAAGAACAAAAATGGACAAAATGGAAGGCAAATTGAAAATGTAAACTCCAAAATAGAAAAGATGAAGACGGGAATGTCTAATATGAAGATAGATCTATCGAAGAATACTAACGAGTGACTGGCCAGAGTAAAGGAAGCCATGGAAGAACTCGACGGAAAGATGAAGGACCTTGGCGAATGTGTTAACGCTCTGGAGTCAATCGCAGCAGCAAGGAACTGAACTCCATAATGGAACAAATGCTCAACGAAAACGTCAAACTGGGTGGATATCTATGGGGGAGGTCTGCGTTCAGCAGTAGATGTTTTATAGCTGAAATGATGGTGTTTATGAAATATTTGTATCTCGGAAATGACTCTTTACAATTGCGACTAAAATTGTTATTTAGTTAACGTTTTGACTTTCAGTTTATCTAAATAAGTATCTTCTCCCACAAAACACAAGATTTCACAAAAACAGAGGTGAAAAACGCCGAGCAAAGCTCGGTCACCTAGGTACTGAAGAAATAAATTCTTTTTACAAAGAGCCTGATTTGGTAACCTCAGTCAAAATGGTAAGGTTAAGATGGTTAGGACATGTCCAGCGGATGACGCAAGAAAGCCTCCCGAAGATGATGATGGGACATCCTGGTGGTAGAAGAAGGAGAGGACGACCACGTGGGAGATGGCTGGAAGAGGTAGAAGCCAACCTGAGAGCAGTGGGAGTGAGGACGTGGTGCAGGCGTGCTGAAGACCGAGGTGGCTGAAAGTCTGTGATTAAGGAGGCCAATGTCCTAAGAGGACCTTAGTGCCACGAAATTAAAGTAGTTTCAAACCCACGACCTATGAAACGACACTGAATAGGTAGAGTTAGGCCAATGTTGCAGGATTCTTGAACAATCCCGGGGTCAAAATGGTTAATTTGTGCTATAGAGGCTAATGGCTTTCACTATAATGAAATGTGGAAGTTTGTACAAATATTGTGACAAGATACAGTTACACGCTGTCAGGAAACATTGAACGATTAAGGAAAAACAATATTTGGAGAGTGGTAATAGAAGAAGTGGATCAAATACTGCATGTGCCAGGGGGTTTTCTATTGGCTGTGCTCCAAAGGTCAGAGAAAAGATGGACTTACAGGTGGGTGGAGTCCTATTGCTCAGCAAAGGAGATTTTATTGTCCCATTGAGGGCCACAGGTTCTTTGTTCGTCCCCCTCTTCGCTAAAAGGGATTTAATTGATTATCACATTATGGAGCCCTAGCACCAAATGGCCAGTCCACTCAAACAGATCAAATGAAAGATTCAATTTACTAATGGAGCAGAGAAATATTGACAGCATGGAGCCAATCAGTTGGATAACGCTCTATTTATACTGGGTATTAAGTTAAAATAAACATCGCTGATATTCATCGATGGACTCTATTAGTACGATTTTCATACCCCCAATATAGGGCAAAATATGAGCTTACTGAAGGCTTTGTAAGCATACCCAGCTTTCTAAACCAAAGCACTTATTCATTGATGAATATAACGGGTAAAGATATGATGTGATGTGATTATTATTGCTCTATCTTCTTCATGTTACTTGATGTAAACATTTGCAGAAATTATCTAATTACTAATTTTCTTGTAGGTATATGGGAGGAATATGGGAATGTGGTAAGCTTTAAGCGACAGTCAAATCTTTTAAAGCTTTGAAATTTCGTTCTCTTTGTACGGTCTAGAGCTAAAAACGAGAATAACGACGTTCTATTTGAGAAACGTTTGTGTGTCACAAAACACAAATAGCAAAGAATATCTCCGAAATGGTTCACTCCACAAAAGATGCATTTGGACATAGCTTGTGTGTTTTAACGAGCTCTGCATTTTTGTATAGTAAGATTTGCTGTCTCTATTGCACTTCACCAGCTATGCAAAAGTCATCAAGAGTAAACAGGGTAAATAGACTATAGTTAGAAAACACAAAATATACATTTCATTTGCCATTTTAATCAACATCGCTAGAGCCATTTTTGAAAAAATCAATTTTTTTGAAAAATGTTTCATATGAAGTTTAGTTTAGGGTGGCAGAGTTTTCTTCCGTCTTCTTGTGGCATCCTTTAAATATATTAGACTTAAACATCAACATTAGTTTTAACAGACTTTTCGTTTTTGAGTTATGCTGTTCACATACAGATACACACATACACGGACCTTTTTCTAAAAATAATTTATTGGATTCTGGGGCTTCAAAACATATTTCCGGTGAAATCTCGACATAGAAATTTTGGATCAAGTACAATAGTTCCCCTACTTACGATACGTAGGGGAGAAAGTAAAAACCCAATTACAATTTTAATAACCATAAGAAAAATTAATATTAAAATAAAAGAGCACAATCTAAGATTAATTAATTTGCTTTGTGAAATGATTCGTTGAAGAACAGCAATTAAATTAATCATAGAGCACGAAAAAACGAAGTAAATACAAAATGTGTGTTCATTATATTACATCAAGTAACTTAACGGCAGGCTTTAATTAACTGTTTAGCTTCGTATTAAATAAATTAATATTTGCATGATGCGCTCTGTTATATAGGGACAGTATCGAATTATTATGTCTTGGTCGTGGTGTTATCGTTCTGGTTGAATCACCTCCTCCGTGCGGTTTACCAATCTAAACATTCTCTTACGTTGCTCAACATCTGAAGTGTCCATCCGCACTAAAAACAATTAGCGAGCCATTAAAAAATGGCGACTAAAGTAAAAAAGTACGGAAAGAGCAGATAATAATGGAATCGATTTCAGATGTTTTGTAGCGAAAAAGGTTACTAGAGGGTATTATTCTTCATTTCCCTAGCTTAAACGCTAAAATTGTTGTTTTTGTTGTTCTCACAGGTTGCTGAATTAGTTTCAGTGCCAACTGGAGAATAAATCTTAATTAAAATGTATGAAATTGTAAGTGGTGAACTACTTAACTTTAAATCAATATTAATATTAAATAGTGGGTGACTATTACAGGATCTGTAACGATTCTAGAATTACTTCCTGATGACTTGGGTCCAACTAGGACTTAAAAGCCAGTGCCCAAGGTCATACGCCTGTCGGGGAGCAGAGGGACCTCTGGACCAGACAGAGTGAACACCTGGAAGCGGGTGGTCAGCCAAGCACCAGGTATGATAGTGAGTAAGATGATGATATGAAATGCAGGCTAAGTAGATGATTGGGAGGGTGATAACGGAGCAATTGGTAGAATGAGTGGCAGGGGAAACTGGACAAACCGGAGAAAACCCGCTCAAACGCCACTTCATTCACCACGGATACCACATGTGGGTCCCTGGGATCGAGCCCGAGCCGCCTAGGTGGTAAGCGACGGTCTAGCCACTCAGCCACGCCGCCGCCTGACCTAGTTGTCAAGGACACTTAAACCTTATCACCTGCCTATCCTCCCAATGTTCACGCCTGCGCAAGCCTGTCTGGACAAACTCCACTGTAGCACTGCAACACACCGTTCACTGTTGCTTAATCCTATGACAAACTAAGCTGAAGCAGATGGCAGGAAACTCATGGTCAAATAACAATCATTCAAAGATTCATTTATCAATTTGGGAAAACCACGAAATAACCCTAGCTCAGACCTAGTGAATTGGCTAAGACGGTAATGTCTCGGGAGATTACAGGTTCGACCCCCGTGACCGACGTTCTCGATCCATGAGTTCATTGTTTGGATGTTTCCCCGGGTCGCCAGGCGAATGCTGAGAAATAGTTCTATATGCTGCGAATTCCCCGTCCCTTCATTTCGTTAGATTAAGCATTTCGTTTCACCCTTCATGCCGATAGGTTTCTTTCAGGGTTGGAAGTGTTGGTGAGCTTCGCGCAGCAACACGACTGAGGAAACAAATGCACTCTGGAAATATCGTCCCCCACTGGAAGGCCATCCAACTGGCTTGCGCCCCCCATCAGTGGGATTGTACAAGCCGTGGAGGGGGGGGCAGGAGAGCTGATTTTTGAGTCCCGCGTCCCCCTTTGGAGTAAGAACCCGAAGGGGTGGAAGAGGGACCGGCTGCGCCAGCCTCTGTGGGGATGCTACTAACTGGGAAAATGTAGGAAACCTGCCCTCTGGTCTGTCGTGGCGAAGTTCTGGCCACCAATAGCCTTATCCATCTTGTGCCCGTTAGGGGCATAGGCACAAAAGATCACCTTTCGATCCAGGTGCCATGTCCCCCTCCGCAAGTTGTCATGGAGTCATTGAGGTCAATCCTAAGTGAAAGAGACTAATTTAACCAGAATCAAACCCAAGCCTTCTGAATGTGAGGCTCGCCTGTTACCATGAAAGCATGTCACCCGATTATCATAATAAAGTTATCTCATTATTAATATTCATCAACATGTGTACCTCAAATTACGCCCTTAAGCTGTTGAAGCATTCTGCTGATTAAAATGTGTCCATGCGCACTTCCAACTCACGAGAGGCGAGTCTGTAATGCATAACGCACATATGCTCTTTGTTATTTTTGAGCAATCCGTTCCTCTCGTAAAATTTAATTTCAGTTATTTTGTAAAGCAGTACAAATGACCACGGTATGGGACAAAAAGAAAAAGCACACTGCTTTGCTTTGAAGCTTTTGGCTTTGTGGTCAAGTTAAGGATTAAATGAACCGTTCACTTGCCTCTGTCATATTTGTGCCTTCGGAACAACGCATCGTATTCAATGAACATAACTTCCGCTGGAGGGCAGAATTGTCGATGCCAATATTTTGTCTATTTCCTCTCATAAGCAACTTAAAGAGAACAAAACAAAATGTTATTATTCCCTTGTGGCAGATTTGCGCCAGTGGAGATAGAAACGTCCCCTTTGCACCACCAAAACCAGAACTGTTGGTCCGGCCGACCAGCTAAGAGCACATACTCTGACCCAAGGCACTCAGTCGTCTGGAACTTCCGTTTCGACTGGAACTCCTGCGCTTATGTGTGAAATTGACATGCAACGTCCTCCATTTGAAAATGTCTCTTCTGGTTTGTGCATTTAAAACTACAGTAAGATATTCACATGACCGAGCTGGATGGTTCAGAGGTCTGTTGCCCGAGTGCAGGAAGTCGCGAGTTCGGTGCCCGTGGCCGCACACTCTCACATAGGTTTTCCGTGGTTTCCCTATGAATGAGTGCATTATTCATACCACGGTTTCCTCTCCATAATTTCCCTTCATTCCATTTCCTTACTATCTTTCAGGTGTACTTTGAGGCGTGTGGTGTTGACAGTGCCGGGCAGATGGCGTGGGTGATTGCGCACGGTAACTGCTGTTCTCGGCGCCAGGTGGCGTTTGGCCGGCCCTTGTCCTTCGTCGGGGGGAGGGGGACGGACGCTCAGTGCGACACCGAAACCGCGGTGTGATGGCTACTTGGCGGGGCCTGGCAACGGGATGAGGAGATCTCAGCACTTGTTAGGGACTTCCGTGCGTCTCTGTGGAGTGTCTAGCTGCCACCCTGTGTGGCACCTTAAGTTTCCTCATTTCATCCCTACCTCTTGGAGGTTAGTAGCCTTAATAGACCTGTGTTGGTCGAAGTGAACGAGGTGTCCCCCTCTGTGACTGTTCCCTTTACCTTTATCCTTTGTTTATTACAAAATGAGAAAGTAACGTACAAAACTCAATTTGGTTATGATGAAATTTTATCTAATACAATTTATCCACATAAAGTTGAAATGCCAAATATTATTATTATTATTATTATTATTATTATTATTATTATTATTATTATTATTATTATTATTATTATTATTATTATTATTATTATTATTATTATTATTATTATTATTATTATTATTTTTTTTTTTTTTTTTTTTTTTTTTTGGCTTTATTCACATGAAAGTTTCAACAACCCGTGCTTCGGAAAGCTTATTCTACTATTTCTTTGAAATCCTGGTAAATTAAACAGTTTCGCATAAATATGTTATATTTCAGTATAAAGGAATGCTTGCTTAGTAGGAATGAGTTGATACCACTTTTTCTCGATACTCGATATGTTCCACGATACCCGACACTTCGATACGAAATAGAATGTTGGGAGAACTGTGTGATGTCAATGAAATTAATTAATTAGGTGCACGTATTTAAGAGACAAGGTTTAGATCCATTAGTGTACTTATTTTTAAACTCTACATTAAATATTTAAAAATAAAATGTGTTTTTGAAATGCTTTTAAAAGTTTTTCTTTATTCTCAGTCTTTCTGTGTCACTTTTTTTTTGTCACATATGAGTCCTACTGTGCTAAATAGTCTTTCAGAGCAAACAGTTGCAGGTAGAATACACAAATTGCGGCTAATATTTTTTGTTTTGGAATTTGTTTCCCAGTAACCCAGTGCACTAGAAAGAGAAGGTGACAAATCGTCATTGAGATATACAGACCACATGGATGAATCAATTTCAATAAATACCTTATTTTGGCACGCAACGGGATAAATCCCAATCCTTGAAAAGAAAGAAGGGGTAAAAGAAGAATACAGAAGCCTAAAACAATAGCTTTAAATCTTTGTACAATGTAGTTCTGTCTCTTAGGGCCTCAAATATGTGAAATAATAATAATAATAATAATAATAATAATAATAATAATAATAATAATAATAATAATAATAATAATAATAATAATAATAATAATAATAATAACAATAACATTAACAATAACAATAACAACAATAACAACAATATCAATAATAATGATAATAATATCAATAATAATAATGATAATAATAATATCAGTAATAATAATGATAATAATGATGATGATAATAATAATAATAATAATAATAATAATAATAATAATAATAATAATAATAATAATAATAATAATAATAATAATAATAATAATAATAATAATAATAATAATAATAATAATAATAATAATAATAATAATATCAACAATAATAATAATAATAATAATATCAATAATAATAATAATAATAATAATAATAATAATAATAATAATAATAATAATAATAATAATAATAATAATAATAATAATAATAATAATAACCATGCGCATGCTGATAATTAAACATTAAGAAACTGCGAAAGCTTGTTCAGTGAGGCAAACTAAATCTTGAAGCCCTGAATTACATTTCTGCTGAAAGCGCCTATTTACAGTGAGGTTAGAATGCAGGAATGCGGTGATCAATAAGAGCACTTTTGGAGGTATACATATAAACTGTAAAACCCAGTGAATTAGCATTAACGCTTTTGTATTTCACGCTACGTCCCAGTTTCACATGTCGGATTGGCTTAAATTATACAGTTGAGCCGTTAAGTGGTCTCTCTTTCTATGGGCTAAATGTTAACACATTGTAACGCGCCGAGCTTAATCAGATATTATAAAATGATAAAAGGCTTTTCACTTTTTAGTGGTTACCTTTTATTTCTGTTGCAATTCTCCTAGAGTTTCTTCTTTACCACTGCCCTTCCTTTAATCTTCTTCTCTGCATGACTTTATTATTGAACCCATCCATCCAACCAAGTCCTTCCACGTCTCCTGGATCCAGCTGGCAACTTTCTTGGGCCCTCTTTGCTCCTTGCGATTTTAGACTTCTTGGTTAAAACCGATAAATGACTGTTTCTTCTTGATCCGTTTCCAGTTTTATTTAATAACTCATAATGCTGAATTCTTGATGTCCTTAAGTTTCTTCTTTGTCCAGCCATGTGTGCTGCCAACATATTTAATGCATTTTTCCACTTAAGTCAAATGCTATAATACCTTTATTAAGTTCAAGCTTGTTTTCCTTGCACATTTCGGTTCCTAAGCTATCTATTTAAACATGGTTTGAATAAACGGGGGGCAAACTGTACATGGTATGAGCGCGATCTGTGAGTAAGCAAAAGTATCACATCGGAAGTAAGCTAAACGATAGACAATTCTCAGGTTGGATTGGCACAAGGGTCACAATTGCAGCATTTCTGAGCCAGCAATAACAATTGAAGCTTGCAGTATTCGGTTCAGTTTCTTGCAACTCACTATTCTATTGTTCGTTAGCGTGGATGAATTGGTGACAAGAAAACTAAAAGTTACAGAGAGTAATGACTGTGATGTATTATAATTTGAAACTCAGGCTTTAACTTCAAGCAATTTCTGAGGTAAAAACTGCAGCACTAGTACCACTACTGCTACCACAACCACTATCCCTACGACGGCCGCCACCACTACCACGACTACTATACATATAACAGACCAGTGCTGCTAGTACTACTGGTGTTACTGCTATTGTTGTCATAAATATAGTTCTCCTCTCCCTGATCAAAAGTTTCATTCGAACACTGCATTTAACACTAATTGTCTTTTTATACGATTAATTTTATGAGATATATACAAAGGCGTTTTCCATAGGTATACTGCACATGGACTTTACTGTTATCGCTCGCGCATGTAAACAACTGAAGGTAGGTACAGCCTGACCATGAAAACCGCCTCACTGCAGCACAACCTACAAGCATCATATGAACACTGAAGAACACTATCACTCCACGTCTGCAGCTCTCTGCGAGAAGAAACAAAACAGTCGCGTTATACTACACCTTGACCTTGGATCTGCATACACTTGCAAGTCAATGCTTCACTAGTTCACAGACTACTACGTTACGTTGTGTTCGACTCTTGCTTCTAGTGGCAGTTGTTTGTACATTTGATGGCCGTGCTGTATCTCTGACGTCATTCATACTCTGCGTCCAGCTAACCTGTATCGCATGCGAGCGCACATCCCTCCGGCCTTTAAATATACATTTTCCCTTGGGCGAATTCGTCCATAATAGGTCCAAAATATTCAAACTCTTAAACTTCTGAGTTTATCATTTATTTGAAGATCCTCCCGAAGTCCTCCAGTGACCAAATATTGTCTTTCCAAAATATATTTTCAGTATTTCTTTCTGGCAGGTAGGCGTTCCAGCGCTTCTCTCTTCTACACGTAAGACCTCACCTCGAAAATTAATAGGACATGGAAATTCTTTCCACGGCTGTTTGTCGGTAGAGCTGTAAATAAATCCTATTACTTGCACCTAGCTTTGTTGAATAATCTCAAGATATTGAGTGAATGCCAATTAATAAGGTTAGTTTCTTTAACGATCAGTATTTTTTATACCATATAGAACAAAAATTATCGTAACGGCTAGCAATTTATTGAGTAATAAATAAGAATATGTAGAATTTGATGTTCCCATCTTCCCATATTGTACTTACAATATTATAGTGGGTCTGACTATGCTTACACTGTTTGCCAGTCATGCGCACAATATTACAGCAACTGACCACAAGTTAGAAGAATGATATGAGATGATATAAAAAAGGAGATGGTGATGGAGCAGTTGGTGCAATGAATGCCTGGGAGGCCATTCTGGCCATTTGTCCGCTAAAAATCCCACACAATCCTCTAGGACCCTTGGTAAGAGGCAAGCGCTTTAAACACTGGGCCACGGCGCCGCTTCTTCCCTATATTTAGTTTAGGTTTTCAACCTTAGTTGACTAATACGGAAACCTTGACAACCATCTTGACTCTTTTTTTTACGCCATACATAATGGACAACTTTGTCTTCATCTATCGCAATTAACTCTGATTCTTGTTAATTTATTTCATTTATGTCTGTTTATACCCTTATAAAGTCTTGATTGCCCTTATGAGATACGACGATATTCCTCTTTTTGCCTCACAATTTCGTTCGAGAGACAGTCAAATGTTTTCAGTCTACGAAAGGGAGGTAGTTTTTAGATTAAATTGTTTCTTTTTTATTATTTGCTTGATGGAGAAAGCAGCTTTGTAAAGCTTAGTTGGTCCACTAGCTACAATATTTTTATAGCATCATTTATATTAAACATTCCTTTTTAAATAGTCAAACAGAAATAAAGACTTTATTATATCCAGACGATGCATTATTAATACAGAAAAGTGAAGAGGATTTACAACGTGAGTAGTTAGGTTAAGACAGAGCTGGAACAGACCCAAATGCGCAAGATGGCCGCCACGCGTAATCTAAGGATTACTAGGTAAGGTGGTAGGGGAAGCAGGACGTTGTAGATGTTTGAAGGAATCTCTAGGGATAACTTTTGAAGCCTATAGCAGTGTATGTATGTTTGTGAGCATTCATGGTAGTTGAATATGCCGTTCACTATATTGATGTACGCCACCTAACACAGGAGCTTTCTGATTTGATTGAATATATTACCCCAACATAATGTTACCTCGCCCCACATAGCCACGCTAACCTAACCTACCCTAGCCTAAGCCTCCATACTTCTACTCGTCTAACCTATCCTAACCTAATCTAACCTAGCCTAAGCCTCCATACTTCTACTCGTCTAAGCTATCCTAACCTAACCTAGCCTCACCTAAGCCCCATAGTCCTAACCTAACCTAACCTAGCTCCCACTCTTTTTTACTTTGAACTTTCATAATTTAACATAACCTAAGCCCCATACTTCTACTCATCTAACCTATCCTAACCTAACCTAACCTATCCTAATCTAACATGGCCTAGCCTAACCTAAGATAGATCCTCTTATTATTATTTATTCTATTCTACTAACATGATACGTTTCTAGACATTCATTCTATCCTCTTATCATCTATCCTATTCCCTCCTCTGCTTATCTATTCTATCCTGTCATACGCTACCCTGATCTCCCTCTAGGAATTTCATAAACATTTTGATACTATTTTGAGTCCTCTGATAGATCTTTTTAAGCACTTTTAGCATATTCTTGATGCTTTTACAACATTTTTAAGACGTTTCACCCCATTCTGCTGCAATTTTGCACCCTCTGTTAGATCTTTTAGACGCTTTTAGTATATTCAGGGCGCTTTTACAACATATTTAACATCTTTCAGACAATTTTCAGAGTTATTCAGTCATTTTCATACATTTTCAGCGTGTATTGAGATCCGTTTAGACTCGTTGATAGATATTTCAGCCTGTTTCCAGATATTCTGAAGACTTTTACGTCCAGTTTAAACATTTTTCAGAGTATTTTAGACGAATTTGACATTATTTAAGGCAATCCGAGAGTTATTCTGGACGCCCCTGTCCATTATTGTTTGCTTTAAGCACTTTGAAGGGTAATGGAAGATAATTTTCACGATATTAGGAATACTGAACCGTCTATTTCAAGGCTGGTAGACGTATCTCTACCAGTTAAATATCGTTTCAGCCATTTAAGAGACATTTTAAGCACTATAGGGATATTTTAGACTTTGTCACCAACATTTTGATTGGTTTTCAGAATCCTTTGAAACACTTTTATAGGCGTTAGACGCTTTTAATGGTATTTTTCGAGCGCTAATTAAGACATTTCAGCTCCTTCACAGTTATTTTGAGGATTTTCAGGGCATCTTAAACTCGTGAGAAGCATTTTTTTCGACAGTTTGAAGATGTTTTAAGGCACTGAAGCAGGTATTTTTGAAGTTGCTAGGGGTATTTTACTAAGCTTTCTTCAGTAATCGATTTGTTTTATAGTAGTTGAAGAGCAGTCTAACCTATTCAGTCATTTATGGCATTTCATCATCATCAATTACTCTATCTTATAGTCCATCTAACCTATCCTAACCTAACCTGACCTAATGAGGAAATAGGAATGTTAAGGCAAGCAATGAAATAAAACAAGAATAATCGCAATGAGATAATTTTATTTAATTTATAAGGATACATACACTAGCATTAATATTTAGAAAACAAGTATACACTGCTGAAAGACGATAGCGCCCTCCTCAGTTCTTCTAATTATTCACATTATCATTCTTCTCTCTGGGTTAGATGAGCCATTGGCGCGCGAAGTTCATAGTTCAACAATCTTCATTTTTTTCTACAGACAAGCTTTAAGTATCCATGTCTAGGCACTATTCTCGACACTGTAATGTCCATACGCATACGTCGATATTCCATCCTCTTCAATCACTCTCTTGTCATCGTGAGGTGATAAGGCTATTTTATTAGCTTCAACCGTAGAAATATTATGATGTCGGGATAGGATTAAATTCATAGGAGTTCTAACAATTTTCAAAGTTTTAAGGCACTCTACATAGCTATTGAAGTTGATGTATTGCCTAATGGCGCTACGTTTTATACCTTTAACTTTTTTTATCACAGAACCATCAATATCGATAGCATACATTTTGGGCCTAAGACCAACGAACCGATGAATGATTTTTCCACAGGCTTCATCTTTAAACTTTCCCAACACTTTTTTGTTTTGTGTAGAATAGCATATATGGTTAGCAGGGTAATCAGATGTATCCAGATGTTCAAGCATGTGTAATTTATCCTGGTATATATCAGCTGTAGTCACTCGATGGACGAAAGAATCTGTATCTGTATACAACAGTTTAAGATTTTCAGCTCCATAATATGGAAGTAACACATCGTATTGATACGAATACATTAGCGTCTTGGAGATGTCTAGTACACTCATACCAATGTATATAGGCTTGTTGAACACTATTTTACGAGAAGCCATATGTACACCAGCAAGATTAGGTCCATATATGGTTCGATCAATGAATGTAGGTTTGGCTATGAGTTTTTCTAACGTTTTGCTGTTTGTCACAAGCCGTATATCCATGCGATTACGAATATTTTCCATAGTTTTTCCAAACATAGCATTATTGAATAGTTTATAAAGGTCCTTCTCAAAATCATTTCTAGCTTGTTGTCGTAGTCGGTTATTAAACTCGACGTAAGGTTTTAGCCAACACGACTGATGAAACTGAAGTGCTCGATGAATCTTTGTTAATAGTAGACCGTGACTAAGAGCTTGTTTCAAGGCCATGTAGTGTACCACATACTTCTTTCGGCACCCAAGATGAGCAATTAACTTCTCTGAAGACGATTTCCCCGGTTTCAGACTCTCAGGCAGGAAGGGCAAATCATTATGAAGATCGTGGAGCTCGACGGGATATTCGACATCGACTTCTAAGATGTATCCAAGGGGGTCATCTTCCTTCAATAAATCCAGGTCTATGTCTTCAGGAGAAACCCATTTAAACCCTCCATAAGGAAGGGCCTTACACATAGCCCAGCCATATTCGTTGTTTGCATCTTCGTATGTAATAAACTGGGAAGGTTTATGAGGATCATACTGTTCCATATATATATTATTAGCTTCAGCATACCGATGAGAAACCTGGCATAACCCTCCTCTTATACCAGATTCAACCATGAGCAGCTGATCGTAGTCCAGCAGCAATTGCAGCTCAATTCCTGTGTACAGTAGCATAGCATCCCACGTAAGTCCTGGAGAAGTGAAATAATGCGCAGGATCCACTTTGTGTGTTTTCAGAGTTTGGTCTCTGAACGTTTCAAAGACATCCGCTAGGAGAAGAACATCAGAGGTCAAGTAAATATCACTGTATTCACCTAAGTTTTCCACATTAAACTGCTTCCATACATTTCTAGCATGCTCATAGTCATCGCCGGTAATTTCTTCTTCATTTAATTTATTATAGAATGCTTCTCTTGGAGGCAGCTGAGTCTCATTCAAAACATCCCATGAAGTAAGGTAATCGTAGGGGAACACTCCCTTACGAGTCATCAAGCCAATCTTCTCTTCTCCAAAGTACTTCTCTGTTTCGGGATGCGTCGTGAGGTTTTTCACTAACTTGTCCAAGCTTGTACTCAGGAAACGGAAGGTATCCACAAACCTGAGTTTAATATCTCCAACATATTTTGAGAATGAGATATAGCTTTCTTCAGAGCTTGGTATTACCTCCACTCTCTCGCTTGTGCAACCTAACTCCTTAACAATGAAATGAGAGTCATACCCACTCAGATTATGCATGAAGACAGGTATATAATTAGGTGTTTTACAAGTCAGGTTACATTTATTGTGTAAAGACCCTCTATACATCCCGGAAACATGATCGTGATCGCGAACCTTCCAATTATCTTCTGTAAATTCACGCCCGCACAGGTAGCATATAGTAGAAGCATCGAACGATTCTTGTTCTTCAGCTGTAAGTTTAAGAGGCTTAGCAGATTTATATAAGTCACCAATTTTCTTCGCAAGGGAAGTTAGATACTCTAGGAACTTCTCAGCAGCATCATGACCTCGATACACGTAGGGATGTGTAGGAAGATCGGTTTCTACTTTGTCAACGCTGGATGATGGTTTGACGTAAACAGCAAAGCTCATTGGAGAATGACTTTGATAGGGTGTTGTATAGGAGGTTTCAGGATTAGAGGCGCAGGTATGGTAAGGTGTGAGAATGCTCTCAAAATCAGCGTATATAACATAAGGAAGTTTCAACATTCTTTCCACGTTTTTGAATCTGACGATAGAGTTTTCTTTTGTAGGCATAACGCATCTAGCAATAGCATGTTGCATGCACATTTCTCTATGCTCCGCCAATTTTTTCATTCCACTTGGTCCATGTTGATCATCAAAATGGCTGAAGCAACGTTTACACGTATATATTTTTCCATCATGTTTAGTTTTCTGCTGACGAATAAGTCTCTCAAAATCCTTTATATACACATAGTGATGTCTGGCAGTAGCATCACTTAACAGAAGGAGATCGCGATGATCATCTAATTCTTCATCAATCACCTTTATCGGAAACACTTCATGTTTTTCATCCACTCCAAACACATTTATGGATATATTATTGAGCTTTCCAAATTTAGAGATTTCACCCAAGCTCGTAGGAAATGAGACGCATGAGAAATCGTATTTTTCTTGGCGATCCTTATACTTGCTAACACGATGAGCATTCTTTTGAATGAATTTTGCAAGAACCGCATATATAAAGCATTTCTCGTCACTATAATTTTGAGGGTTTATACAGGCTTTTCTCGCTTCCACAGATGCAGGTAGAGGAATATAGCTGCTCCCTCGAAGGGCATTGTACTTGTTAATTCGGAGTCGAACTCCATCAACAGCCAGTAGAGCCCAATTACTGCCTTTCAACTTACTTTCCTCCATTTCAACACGAAGCTTCTCGAATTTTTTTTCCAAGATGGCGTTCATATCAGTTTCTAAAAACACAGGTTGGTTACGTGTTTTAAATGTTCTGTCACATGTCTCTCCATGAACATTCACAAATTGACAGTCGACCATGATGTTAATTTTCACACTTTTATGTATCGACAGTTCTTTCTTTATAGCTTGAATTATACGAGGTTTTGACTCCTGTAGGTAAGTTTTCATATCCTTGAAGGTGTCACAACGTATATAATATGATTTGAGTCGTCCTTCAAATGATGTTTCATACTCGATCATATCACACTCATCAGTCATTGTCAATAGATGATGCTTGCTAGGTTCAAACTTGATTTTCTTGCGAGATACAGTTTTTTCACATCTTTCTTCATGTACGTCTCTTCTATGCTCAGTATTGCAAACATCACCACAATGTTTACAGCTGTAGACTCGACCGCATACCAACTCATGTCTCTTCTTATCATAGTTGCGTAGAAAACGCTTATCACATTTGCTACAGCTATAGTCTGGCATAGCATTCAGAACCGATTCCATCACTCGTCCACTCCACATCTTTATAATATGTAGTGGCAACACTTGTAAATTATATAAATCAATAAATGCTTATAGCACTTTCCACTGACTCGCCTTGATAACTTGTCAAAGCTATTGAACGGTAATCTCACTAGGAGAAGCTGATGTGCTCTACTCTAAGGTTAATTACTGAATAACTATGTAAGCTCAAGCAAACCCCACTTATTCCACTAGCACGTACCTTATAAATGACTACGCGATTCAAGATTAAGCTTGTATTTTTAAAATATATATCATTAAACTACGTGAGTCAAGATTAACTTGTTTCATTTTTATTTGCCAGTTCAACGTTAACATGCATTTCCCCCACATTTTTTAAAGTTTAAACAAGGTAAATTACATATCACCCATTATATTTATACAAATAAATGTATATAATTTTATATACTTTAATGCCAAACACACACATACTCACACCCTCACACACACTCTCCCACACACATACACACACCCCAACCCACACATACATGCACAAGCACACATACACACATGCACGCAAACACACACATGCATACACATACACGCACACCCACACACATACATGCACACATACGCACATAGACATACATGCACATACACACCAGCAAACACGCACACATACACACGTCCGTAAACACACACACACACACACACACACACACACACACACTCTCTCCCACACACATACACACAAAAACATACACACACCCCAACCCACACATACACACGCCCGTAAACACACACATACATGCATAAACACATACACGCACTCCCACACACACATACACACAAAAAAACATACACACACTCCAACCCACACACACATACACACATGCACACACGCACACATCCGCAAACACACACGCAAACACCCACATTCACATACGCACAAATATGCATAGCACACGCACATACACACATGCACACAAACACACACACATACACATACACGCACACTCACACATGCACAAACACATACACACTCTCCCACACACACACACACACACACATACACACAAAAACATACACACACTCCTACCCACACGCTGATGACCTAGAAGTTGAGTGCCCTTAAACCAAACCAAACCCCTACCCACACACACACACACACGCCCGTAAACACACACATACATGCACAAACACATACACACACTCTCCCACACACATACACACAAAAAACATACACACATTCACATACGCACAAATATGCATAGCACACACACATACACACATGCACACAAACACACACACATACACCTACACGCACACTCACACATGCACAAACACATACACACTCTCCCACACACACACACATACACCTACACGCACACTCACACATGCACAAACACATACACACTCTCCCACACACACACACACACAGCCACACACACACACACACACACACATGCACCCAAAAACACACGCGCATGTACATACACTCACGCTCACACGCACACTCATACACATACATGCACACACGCAAACACGCACACATGCAAACACACACACGGATAAAGATGCATAGCACATACATACACAAACAGACACACACGCACGCTCACACACACGCAAACACACTCAGGCACACACGCACAAAGATGTATAGCACACCCACAGACACATACACACCCACGCCCGCAAACACGCACACACACGCCCGTAAACACACACACATACACACTCTCCCACACACACATACACACACACAGCCACACACACACACACACATGCACCCAAAAACACACGCGCATGTACATACACTCACGCTCACACGCACACTCATACACATACATGCACACACGCAAACACGCACACATGCAAACACACACACGGATAAAGATGCATAGCACATACATACACAAACAGACACACACGCACGCTCACACACACGCAAACACACTCAGGCACACACGCACAAAGATGTATAGCACACCCACAGACACATACACACCCACGCCCGCAAACACGCACACACACGTCCGTAAACACACACACATACACACTCTCCCACACACACACACACACACACAGCCACACACACACACACACACATGCACCCAAAAACACACGCGCATGTACATACACTCACGCTCACACGCACACTCATACACATACATGCACACACGCAAACACGCACACATGCAAACACACACACGCATAAAGATGCATAGCACATACATACACAAACAGACACACACGCACGCTCACACACACGCAAACACACTCAGGCACACACGCACAAAGATGTATAGCACACCCACAGACACATACACACCCACGCCCGCAAACACGCACACACACGCCCGTAAACACACACACATACACATACACAAACATGCACGCACACACACGCACACACATACACGCACACACGCACACATGGACCTTGTTTCTAAAAATAATTTTTAGGGATTCAGGGGGTCTCAAAACATATATTTCGGTGAAATCTCGACATCGATTTTTTGGGTGGAATACAATACTTTCCCTACTTACAATTCGTAATAGAGAAATCGTTTGTCTCATATAAACGTCTTTATTAGAAAGAACATGAAAAGTTTCGAGAACACAAAAATGCATTTTAAATTCTCACAAGTATATACATTAATTCAATAATACTTTTTCCATACGTTTATCACAGTCAGTTTGAGCAATATTAACACGATAAGTTTTACCGCGTACAGGGTTCGTTCTGCAAACCTACGGACAAAGTAAAACACATCGTAATAACTCATACATAGAGAAAACGGGGTTCTTTCCACATTCCAAGAAGTTATTTGGCGTAACAGTAAACTCATTTAAAGATGTGTTCCTTAACCCACTCTTGCATTAAATGGAGTAGTAGTAATATGTTCCTGCACCACCAATTTGAATCTCATTAGTATATCAGAGGGTTCTAGTAATTGTATCGTATGAAAAGGGTTTCTTCCCTTACGTTCTTTTTTCGAAAACACGTGCAGACACGTCTATACTTGCCCCCCTTGCAAGTTGTAACTTGTTCTTTTCAAAAACTGGTAGAGGGAACATTTCCAACTGTCACATAAATATGTCAGTTTCTCAAAGGGTCCATTAAGATAACCATCTTTTTCATCCTCACTTGGAAGGGTGCGAAGACCACCCCCCACTGACCTTCAGAATTTGGCGGGAGAGGGCGCAGACCACCTGCGCTGGTCTTGAGAATCTGTCAACAGTCAGAGGGGGAGGGTGGCTTATGGGGGGGTCATTAATTATCCTTCCTTTGCCATCCTGGAAATTCCCACGTGTGGGGGTGGGGGGGGGGGGAGGGGGAGGGGGAGATGGGGAGGGGGGAGGGGGGTGTATTGTTATGCTAATTGAGCCAAAGGGAACATGTCACTTATGCCACTTCTTGAGCCAAAAGGAACATATTACTACTACTCCATTTAATGCAAGAGTGGGTTAAGGAACACATCTTTAAATGAGTTTACTGTTACGCCAAATAACTTCTTGGAATGTGGAAAGAACCCCGTTTTCTCTATGTATGAGTTATTACGATGTGTTTTACTTTGTCCGTAGGTTTGCAGAACGAACCCTGTACGCGGTAAAACTTATCGTGTTAATATTGCTCAAACTGACTGTGATAAACGTATGGAAAAAGTATTATTGAATTAATGTATATACTTGTGAGAATTTAAAATGCATTTTTGTGTTCTCGAAACTTTTCATGTTCTTTCTAATAAAGACGTTTATATGAGACAAACGATTTCTCTATTACGAATTGTAAGTAGGGAAAGTATTGTATTCCACCCAAAAAATCGATGTCGAGATTTCACCGAAATATATGTTTTGAGACCCCCTGAATCCCTAAAAATTATTTTTAGAAACAAGGTCCATGTGTGCGTGTGTGCGTGTATGTGTGTGCGTGTGTGTGCGTGCATGTTTGTGTATGTGTATGTGTGTGTGTTTACGGGCGTGTGTGTGCGTGTTTGCGGGCGTGGGTGTGTATGTGTCTGTGGGTGTGCTATACATCTTTGTGCGTGTGTGCCTGAGTGTGTTTGCGTGTGTGTGAGCGTGCGTGTGTGTCTGTTTGTGTATGTATGTGCTATGCATCTTTATGCGTGTGTGTGTTTGCATGTGTGCGTGTTTGCGTGTGTGCATGTATGTGTATGAGTGTGCGTGTGAGCGTGAGTGTATGTACATGCGCGTGTGTTTTTGGGTGCATGTGTGTGTGTGTGTGTGTGGCTGTGTGTGTGTGTGTGTGTGTGGGAGAGTGTGTATGTGTGTGTGTTTACGGACGTGTGTGTGCGTGTTTGCGGGCGTGGGTGTGTATGTGTCTGTGGGTGTGCTATACATCTTTGTGCGTGTGTGCCTGAGTGTGTTTGCGTGTGTGTGAGCGTGCGTGTGTGTCTGTTTGTGTATGTATGTGCTATGCATCTTTATCCGTGTGTGTGTTTGCATGTGTGCGTGTTTGCGTGTGTGCATGTATGTGTATGAGTGTGCGTGTGAGCGTGAGTGTATGTACATGCGCGTGTGTTTTTGGGTGCATGTGTGTGTGTGTGTGTGGCTGTGTGTGTGTATGTGTGTGTGGGAGAGTGTGTATGTGTGTGTGTTTACGGGCGTGTGTGTGCGTGTTTGCGGGCGTGGGTGTGTATGTGTCTGTGGGTGTGCTATACATCTTTGTGCGTGTGTGCCTGAGTGTGTTTGCGTGTGTGTGAGCGTGCGTGTGTGTCTGTTTGTGTATGTATGTGCTATGCATCTTTATCCGTGTGTGTGTTTGCATGTGTGCGTGTTTGCGTGTGTGCATGTATGTGTATGAGTGTGCGTGTGAGCGTGAGTGTATGTACATGCGCGTGTGTTTTTGGGTGCATGTGTGTGTGTGTGTGTGTGTGTGGCTGTGTGTGTGTGTGTGTGGGAGAGTGTGTATGTGTTTGTGCATGTGTGAGTGTGCGTGTAGGTGTATGTGTGTGTGTGTGGGAGAGTGTGTATGTGTTTGTGCATGTGTGAGTGTGCGTGTAGGTGTATGTGTGTGTGTTTGTGTGCATGTGTGTATGTGTGTGTGCTATGCATATTTGTGCGTATGTGAATGTGTGTATGTTTTTTGTGTGTATGTGTGTGGGAGAGTGTGTGTATGTGTTTGTGCATGTATGTGTGTGTTTACGGGCGTGTGTGTGTGTGTGTGGGTAGGGGTTTGGTTTGGTTTAAGGGCACTCAACTTCTAGGTCATCAGCGTGTGGGTAGGAGTGTGTGTATGTTTTTGTGTGTATGTGTGTGTGTGTGTGTGTGTGGGAGAGTGTGTATGTGTTTGTGCATGTGTGAGTGTGCGTGTATGTGTATGTGTGTGTGTTTGTGTGCATGTGTGTATGTGCGTGTGCTATGCATATTTGTGCGTATGTGAATGTGGGTGTTTGCGTGTGTGTTTGCGGATGTGTGCGTGTGTGCATGTGTGTATGTGTGTGTGGGTTGGAGTGTGTGTATGTTTTTTTGTGTGTATGTGTGTGTGGGAGTGCGTGTATGTGTTTATGCATGTATGTGTGTGTTTACGGGCGTGTGTATGTGTGGGTTGGGGTGTGTGTATGTTTTTGTGTGTATGTGTGTGGGAGAGAGTGTGTGTGTGTGTGTGTGTGTGTGTGTGTGTGTGTTTACGGACGTGTGTATGTGTGCGTGTTTGCTGGTGTGTATGTGCATGTATGTCTATGTGCGTATGTGTGCATGTATGTGTGTGGGTGTGCGTGTATGTGTATGCATGTGTGTGTTTGCGTGCATGTGTGTATGTGTGCTTGTGCATGTATGTGTGGGTTGGGGTGTGTGTATGTGTGTGGGAGAGTGTGTGTGAGGGTGTGAGTATGTGTGTGTTTGGCATTAAAGTATATAAAATTATATACATTTATTTGTATAAATATAATGGGTGATATGTAATTTACCTTGTTTAAACTTTAAAAAATGTGGGGGAAATGCATGTTAACGTTGAACTGGCAAATAAAAATGAAACAAGTTAATCTTGACTCACGTAGTTTAATGATATATATTTTAAAAATAAAAGCTTAATCTTGAATCGCGTAGTCATTTATAAGGTACGTGCTAGTGGAATAAGTGGGGTTTGCTTGAGCTTACATAGTTATTCAGTAATTAACCTTAGAGTAGAGCACATCAGCTTCTCCTAGTGAGATTACCGTTCAATAGCTTTGACAAGTTATCAAGGCGAGTCAGTGGAAAGTGCTATAAGCATTTATTGATTTATATAATTTACAAGTGTTGCCACTACATATTATAAAGATGTGGAGTGGACGAGTGATGGAATCGGTTCTGAATGCTATGCCAGACTATAGCTGTAGCAAATGTGATAAGCGTTTTCTACGCAACTATGATAAGAAGAGACATGAGTTGGTATGCGGTCGAGTCTACAGCTGTAAACATTGTGGTGATGTTTGCAATACTGAGCATAGAAGAGACGTACATGAAGAAAGATGTGAAAAAACTGTATCTCGCAAGAAAATCAAGTTTGAACCTAGCAAGCATCATCTATTGACAATGACTGATGAGTGTGATATGATCGAGTATGAAACATCATTTGAAGGACGACTCAAATCATATTATATACGTTGTGACACCTTCAAGGATATGAAAACTTACCTACAGGAGTCAAAACCTCGTATAATTCAAGCTATAAAGAAAGAACTGTCGATACATAAAAGTGTGAAAATTAACATCATGGTCGACTGTCAATTTGTGAATGTTCATGGAGAGACATGTGACAGAACATTTAAAACACGTAACCAACCTGTGTTTTTAGAAACTGATATGAACGCCATCTTGGAAAAAAAATTCGAGAAGCTTCGTGTTGAAATGGAGGAAAGTAAGTTGAAAGGCAGTAATTGGGCTCTACTGGCTGTTGATGGAGTTCGACTCCGAATTAACAAGTACAATGCCCTTCGAGGGAGCAGCTATATTCCTCTACCTGCATCTGTGGAAGCGAGAAAAGCCTGTATAAACCCTCAAAATTATAGTGACGAGAAATGCTTTATATATGCGGTTCTTGCAAAATTCATTCAAAAGAATGCTCATCGTGTTAGCAAGTATAAGGATCGCCAAGAAAAATACGATTTCTCATGCGTCTCATTTCCTACGAGCTTGGGTGAAATCTCTAAATTTGGAAAGCTCAATAATATATCCATAAATGTGTTTGGAGTGGATGAAAAACATGAAGTGTTTCCGATAAAGGTGATTGATGAAGAATTAGATGATCATCGCGATCTCCTTCTGTTAAGTGATGCTACTGCCAGACATCACTATGTGTATATAAAGGATTTTGAGAGACTTATTCGTCAGCAGAAAACTAAACATGATGGAAAAATATATACGTGTAAACGTTGCTTCAGCCATTTTGATGATCAACATGGACCAAGTGGAATGAAAAAATTGGCGGAGCATAGAGAAATGTGCATGCAACATGCTATTGCTAGATGCGTTATGCCTACAAAAGAAAACTCTATCGTCAGATTCAAAAACGTGGAAAGAATGTTGAAACTTCCTTATGTTATATACGCTGATTTTGAGAGCATTCTCACACCTTACCATACCTGCGCCTCTAATCCTGAAACCTCCTATACAACACCCTATCAAAGTCATTCTCCAATGAGCTTTGCTGTTTACGTCAAACCATCATCCAGCGTTGACAAAGTAGAAACCGATCTTCCTACACATCCCTACGTGTATCGAGGTCATGATGCTGCTGAGAAGTTCCTAGAGTATCTAACTTCCCTTGCGAAGAAAATTGGTGACTTATATAAATCTGCTAAGCCTCTTAAACTTACAGCTGAAGAACAAGAATCGTTCGATGCTTCTACTATATGCTACCTGTGCGGGCGTGAATTTACAGAAGATAATTGGAAGGTTCGCGATCACGATCATGTTTCCGGGATGTATAGAGGGTCTTTACACAATAAATGTAACCTGACTTGTAAAACACCTAATTATATACCTGTCTTCATGCATAATCTGAGTGGGTATGACTCTCATTTCATTGTTAAGGAGTTAGGTTGCACAAGCGAGAGAGTGGAGGTAATACCAAGCTCTGAAGAAAGCTATATCTCATTCTCAAAATATGTTGGAGATATTAAACTCAGGTTTGTGGATACCTTCCGTTTCCTGAGTACAAGCTTGGACAAGTTAGTGAAAAACCTCACGACGCATCCCGAAACAGAGAAGTACTTTGGAGAAGAGAAGATTGGCTTGATGACTCGTAAGGGAGTGTTCCCCTACGATTACCTTACTTCATGGGATGTTTTGAATGAGACTCAGCTGCCTCCAAGAGAAGCATTCTATAATAAATTAAATGAAGAAGAAATTACCGGCGATGACTATGAGCATGCTAGAAATGTATGGAAGCAGTTTAATGTGGAAAACTTAGGTGAATACAGTGATATTTACTTGACCTCTGATGTTCTTCTCCTAGCGGATGTCTTTGAAACGTTCAGAGACCAAACTCTGAAAACACACAAAGTGGATCCTGCGCATTATTTCACTTCTCCAGGACTTACGTGGGATGCTATGCTACTGTACACAGGAATTGAGCTGCAATTGCTGCTGGACTACGATCAGCTGCTCATGGTTGAATCTGGTATAAGAGGAGGGTTATGCCAGGTTTCTCATCGGTATGCTGAAGCTAATAATATATATATGGAACAGTATGATCCTCATAAACCTTCCCAGTTTATTACATACGAAGATGCAAACAACGAATATGGCTGGGCTATGTGTAAGGCCCTTCCTTATGGAGGGTTTAAATGGGTTTCTCCTGAAGACATAGACCTGGATTTATTGAAGGAAGATGACCCCCTTGGATACATCTTAGAAGTCGATGTCGAATATCCCGTCGAGCTCCACGATCTTCATAATGATTTGCCCTTCCTGCCTGAGAGTCTGAAACCGGGGAAATCGTCTTCAGAGAAGTTAATTGCTCATCTTGGGTGCCGAAAGAAGTATGTGGTACACTACATGGCCTTGAAACAAGCTCTTAGTCACGGTCTACTATTAACAAAGATTCATCGAGCACTTCAGTTTCATCAGTCGTGTTGGCTAAAACCTTACGTCGAGTTTAATAACCGACTACGACAACAAGCTAGAAATGATTTTGAGAAGGACCTTTATAAACTATTCAATAATGCTATGTTTGGAAAAACTATGGAAAATATTCGTAATCGCATGGATATACGGCTTGTGACAAACAGCAAAACGTTAGAAAAACTCATAGCCAAACCTACATTCATTGATCGAACCATATATGGACCTAATCTTGCTGGTGTACATATGGCTTCTCGTAAAATAGTGTTCAACAAGCCTATATACATTGGTATGAGTGTACTAGACATCTCCAAGACGCTAATGTATTCGTATCAATACGATGTGTTACTTCCATATTATGGAGCTGAAAATCTTAAACTGTTGTATACAGATACAGATTCTTTCGTCCATCGAGTGACTACAGCTGATATATACCAGGATAAATTACACATGCTTGAACATCTGGATACATCTGATTACCCTGCTAACCATATATGCTATTCTACACAAAACAAAAAAGTGTTGGGAAAGTTTAAAGATGAAGCCTGTGGAAAAATCATTCATCGGTTCGTTGGTCTTAGGCCCAAAATGTATGCTATCGATATTGATGGTTCTGTGATAAAAAAAGTTAAAGGTATAAAACGTAGCGCCATTAGGCAATACATCAACTTCAATAGCTATGTAGAGTGCCTTAAAACTTTGAAAATTGTTAGAACTCCTATGAATTTAATCCTATCCCGACATCATAATATTTCTACGGTTGAAGCTAATAAAATAGCCTTATCACCTCACGATGACAAGAGAGTGATTGAAGAGGATGGAATATCGACGTATGCGTATGGACATTACAGTGTCGAGAATAGTGCCTAGACATGGATACTTAAAGCTTGTCTGTAGAAAAAAATGAAGATTGTTGAACTATGAACTTCGCGCGCCAATGGCTCATCTAACCCAGAGAGAAGAATGATAATGTGAATAATTAGAAGAACTGAGGAGGGCGCTATCGTCTTTCAGCAGTGTATACTTGTTTTCTAAATATTAATGCTAGTGTATGTATCCTTATAAATTAAATAAAATTATCTCATTGCGATTATTCTTGTTTTATTTCATTGCTTGCCTTAACATTCCTATTTCCTCATTAGGTCAGGTTAGGTTAGGATAGGTTAGATGGACTATAAGATAGAGTAATTGATGATGATGAAATGCCATAAATGACTGAATAGGTTAGACTGCTCTTCAACTACTATAAAACAAATCGATTACTGAAGAAAGCTTAGTAAAATACCCCTAGCAACTTCAAAAATACCTGCTTCAGTGCCTTAAAACATCTTCAAACTGTCGAAAAAAATGCTTCTCACGAGTTTAAGATGCCCTGAAAATCCTCAAAATAACTGTGAAGGAGCTGAAATGTCTTAATTAGCGCTCGAAAAATACCATTAAAAGCGTCTAACGCCTATAAAAGTGTTTCAAAGGATTCTGAAAACCAATCAAAATGTTGGTGACAAAGTCTAAAATATCCCTATAGTGCTTAAAATGTCTCTTAAATGGCTGAAACGATATTTAACTGGTAGAGATACGTCTACCAGCCTTGAAATAGACGGTTCAGTATTCCTAATATCGTGAAAATTATCTTCCATTACCCTTCAAAGTGCTTAAAGCAAACAATAATGGACAGGGGCGTCCAGAATAACTCTCGGATTGCCTTAAATAATGTCAAATTCGTCTAAAATACTCTGAAAAATGTTTAAACTGGACGTAAAAGTCTTCAGAATATCTGGAAACAGGCTGAAATATCTATCAACGAGTCTAAACGGATCTCAATACACGCTGAAAATGTATGAAAATGACTGAATAACTCTGAAAATTGTCTGAAAGATGTTAAATATGTTGTAAAAGCGCCCTGAATATACTAAAAGCGTCTAAAAGATCTAACAGAGGGTGCAAAATTGCAGCAGAATGGGGTGAAACGTCTTAAAAATGTTGTAAAAGCATCAAGAATATGCTAAAAGTGCTTAAAAAGATCTATCAGAGGACTCAAAATAGTATCAAAATGTTTATGAAATTCCTAGAGGGAGATCAGGGTAGCGTATGACAGGATAGAATAGATAAGCAGAGGAGGGAATAGGATAGATGATAAGAGGATAGAATGAATGTCTAGAAACGTATCATGTTAGTAGAATAGAATAAATAATAATAAGAGGATCTATCTTAGGTTAGGCTAGGCCATGTTAGATTAGGATAGGTTAGGTTAGGTTAGGATAGGTTAGATGAGTAGAAGTATGGGGCTTAGGTTATGTTAAATTATGAAAGTTCAAAGTAAAAAAGAGTGGGAGCTAGGTTAGGTTAGGTTAGGACTATGGGGCTTAGGTGAGGCTAGGTTAGGTTAGGATAGCTTAGACGAGTAGAAGTATGGAGGCTTAGGCTAGGTTAGATTAGGTTAGGATAGGTTAGACGAGTAGAAGTATGGAGGCTTAGGCTAGGGTAGGTTAGGTTAGCGTGGCTATGTGGGGCGAGGTAACATTATGTTGGGGTAATATATTCAATCAAATCAGAAAGCTCCTGTGTTAGGTGGCGTACATCAATATAGTGAACGGCATATTCAACTACCATGAATGCTCACAAACATACATACACTGCTATAGGCTTCAAAAGTTATCCCTAGAGATTCCTTCAAACATCTACAACGTCCTGCTTCCCCTACCACCTTACCTAGTAATCCTTAGATTACGCGTGGCGGCCATCTTGCGCATTTGGGTCTGTTCCAGCTCTGTCTTAACCTAACTACTAACGTGCTATATTTGAATTAAGCTTAACATGTAAGGACTGTAATTTTAACATTTCTAAAACAAAAATAAAAATAATTGCTTTTTGTAGTAAGCAAGACCTAAAATTATTTTAGAAGCGCAACCTTTAGAAGAAGTCTCAAGTTTCAGGTGCCTTGGATTTGAAATAGGTTCACATGTTCCCATGACATGTTATTTTCCCGCTGCACTGAACAAGGCAAGGAGAACCAGACATACTAATCAGAGGCGGATGGCGCGGAGTATATATAGTAGCACATACAATTCAATGAGAGGACGAAAATTTTTGTTTTCGAGATGAAGATGATAAAGTTAAGTGCTTGATTTGTAAGACAGGTAATTACAGATTTATACCATTTCCCTTGCTTACGTTCCGTGTTCACGATAAACGTTATTCACCTGGAAAATATAACGAACTTTTGAAGCAATTGTATGATACATTCTCTTCACAATCTGAAGACTTAAAACATTTGAAACCAAATTCTATTTATCTTACACTTTTGAAGTTTCTGTGTAGTGAGACTTCACACAAATTACAAAATATGAAACTACTTGTATTACAGAATTCCACGACCGTAAAATGTTCTGAGAAAGAAGGATGGGAATTATTTAGGTCTCTGTCCTGCTGTGAGTATCCGAGATTACGTTTGTTTGCATCTAGTTTAATGTCAGTCTTTGGCTCCACTTATATCTGCAATAATTTTCAAAAATGAACTACATTAAAAGTGAGTATCGCAGCAAGATAAGTGAGAATCACCTTGTGTATCTTTTGAGATTGTGCACTTCATCTTTTGCACCAATTTTTTAAGAACTTCTCAAATGTAAATCGTGCTAAAATCTATCCTCAGGGTAGCGTAAATCTATCAAGATTTGAAGCTATATACGGAACATTACACAGTAGTTTAAAAAATAAATCAAGAAAGGATGCAAGAACTAAATTTTATAAAACAATGGTTCTGTGTAGAAGTGAAGCCCGGTTGTAACAAAGGGAGGTAAGTAAGATACAAGGATCTCAAATGCAATTCTTGAGAAGAACTTAAAGGATGTACCAAACAAGACCACATGAAGAATGATGTAATAAGAACAAAACTGAAAGTGAAATCTATAAATGAAGGAATAAAGCACTATAGAAATAACTGGCTGTGGCATGTAGAGGGAGTATAGACGTGGGCAGGCCGCAGAAAAAATGGAGAGAACGACTGTGAAAAAATGGAACAAACAATGAGTCTAATCCTTGGAGTGATGATGATGATGATGATGATAGTGGGGGTGGTGGTGGTGGCGGTGGCGGTGGCGGTGGCGGTGGCGGCGGTGGTGAAACATTTCTTTTAACTTTATACAGCTAGAAACCACACGACGCATTCAACAAAGCTCAGGTGACCAGATATTGCACTGTTAAATAAATTCCCCAACACGGTTACAGCTAGCAACAGTAAGTACATCTAAAAACAGTATATGGGACTTATCTTGTCGACGCATTATTTTCTTTCCTCGCTTCTCCTGGGACTTCTCCCTTTCCATTAGTTTAGTCCACTTTTCATAGCTGCTTTTCCTCTTGTTCCTGCAATACATTTATTTTTTTCATCTCCGTAGCGAAAGAGCTGACACTTCCATGCATGTACGCCGGGTCTTTGTTCAGACTTGCAGAATTGTAGATTTTAAAATGTTCTTGGAGCACAAAGTTCGTTTAAATGAAACCATAAATAAAACTTGAATGTACGCGAGTCCTGCAGTAAATAAGTTTGTAGGAATGAGAGAAACCCGAACTTTATTCATCAAGAGAAAGTTTTCCAAAGTGGATAGCCACTTCTTATACCTAGTGCTTGCTTGCACCTTCGCTATTAGGGCGCATGCACTGAGCCCATTCAGACTTGTTCAGTGTATGCCCTTGTTACTAGAACCTCCGGTAGGTATACTGTTTTGGGTACACAGGGGTTCAGGAAACTGAATTGCTTACTTGTTTTATTTCTCAAGGTTTCTTACTTTAGTCGCTAGAAGATTTTGGCTCCGTTATGCATTGGTCGCTGCATGTTAGCCTTTCTGAACTGAATCCTGTTCCTCTTTGTTCGCTGTGCGACAAACTTTTGTCTGTCTGTCACGTGCTGCTGTACTAAAGTTCAGGTTACGAGCGATACAAACCGGAAGTAACAGCTAGGGTAAGGGGATGGTGCGGTTGAGGGGGGAATAGGTTGCAACATTGCCAGGTTTAGCCATGAAAGTTTATGTTTCACTCCTTTTTTTAAATGTTGAACACATCTCTTATCAAACGAAATTACTAAGTGTACAAGCAGTTCTATGTTTAATACTGGAAAAAAATGCTTCGTGTATTTTTACCGTTTTTCTAAACTTTCAATTGGTTTTCGGTCTGCTAAAGCACTACGTGGCAACTGCATACGGAGGACACGGTTGCCACATTTCTATCGTGTTATGTTTCGTGTTCGTCTTGTTCAGAACCGAATAATTGGAGGTTAAAGTGTGTCAAAGTGTGTTAATTGATGATTATTCTTTCACATTAGTGTGCTGTATTATCAGCGAAAATGAAAGCAACGTCACCAGAGCCTTATAATATGAAAAGAGTTCGTAAAACCTGTTACAATGTTGCAACCTGACATGCCCAAACACGTGATGTGACGTACATCCGGTTTGTATTGCTTATAGCCTGAATTTCTGTATAGAATGTGCTTCCCTAGCACGTCTTCGAGACTCTCTGCAGCTGACGGTCAGCCTTGCAGAGGTCCTTACGGAGAATGAACAATATAAGTGTTTTGAAGTTTTTAGCAAAGGATTTAAAATTTTGGACATCTAAATGTCATAATTGTTCGACCTTTTTATAATCTTATTTTAATTCTGGTTCTAGCCTCTTTGTTTGCTAAATTTATGTGTATCTGTTCTTTTTAATAGTATTTTAGATCTATATTCAAATTCATCTCTGACTTTTGCCATAATTCTTTATGTACGAGTGCTGATGACTAAGTAGTTGAACACCCTCAAATCTTAAGCCTATGCCAAATTCAGAATTCAGTTTCCAAGCAAGGCAGGCACTTCCTTACCAGCAGCCGACCACTAGCGATATTCTTTAGTGATCTTTCTTCTCTCATTCTTTGAACGTACCCATAACATTTGAGAGCCTTTGTTTCTAGTATAACAATAAACTTTCTTCTCCATCCATTTCCGCCCTTCCTTATATGCTCCATTCTTGATACTCTACTCTTGATAACTAACCTACAAATTTTACTCATGTATGTTAAAATACTTTCAATATAATTTTTACCATATTTAATTTTGTTCTTCTACTTGTACTCCTACAGCAGAAAAGCACATAAGCTTATTGGCTTTTCAGCATAATTTATTCTCTTGCTTTTGTCGCTTTCTCTGTACTTAATACATCTACAATAGATTACAGATATTTAAAGTGTTTATTATTTTATCATGTGTTTACAGCTTGTCTCCTGCTCCAAATACCATTTTTCTGTCTAGTCAAAATTTACTCTCAACCGTCCTGCCTCAAATGCATCCACAGGCGTACCAGTCATTAATTCTATGCCTTCCCTGTCCTGTCTTATTATGGCTTAATCAGAGGGTTAAAAAAGATCGCTGTGTACCGGCGTTGAAATGTCGTACTCTCTATAGGACAGCGGAAAACCAATAAGCCGATAGCAGTTCAATGTTGAGAAACTATTGCACTGAATGTGGGGGGTGTAATTAATCATCTGAACATCCGCCTAACGACCCGGGAAAACCCTAAAAGATGGGGATCTGGAAGCTTACACAGGGGAATCTGTCTACTCACATAGTTTCATAATCCAAATGCTGACCGATTACACCAATCGAAACCGATCCCAAACAGCACCTGTATTGATTTCAAAGTGGTTCACCGTAAAACCTCAAAGAAAATCGGCTTGTGCCACGGTGTTATGCTGAAGTTGAGGTGGGAGAGTTCAAGGACGAAGGTCTCAAATGAGCGTGGACATTGAACTCCAGCTATACAGACCTGGTGAGGGAGAACGGAATTCATTAGTTATCTCTCCATGTATCGTATGTAGTAGCACAATGTTATCCAGTTATTCCCTTTACACGCCATTGTTCACGAGTGTAATTCACAGATAGCGCCGTGTTATTCTTTTTGGTCCTACAGCCTCTTTTTGTTTACCAACCAATTGTATTAATTATAATAATTGTTGTAGCTAGATAATGAAAATTGTACGCCATATTCACTTAAACTGCAGGCAATATGTGTTCGCATTGATTGAACAAGTGACCTAAACTAATTATCAACCTTATTTATAACTAGAATCTATCCATGTTATATAGCGCTACACAAATAATTTAATAAGCACTTGGAAAATATGAATATGTCCATATCTCAAAAAGGTGAACGAATTATCCGTTATTTAAGAAAAGAAATGTTTTAAAATATTGTAATAAAACGGCAAAATCCAGTTTCATTTCTATCACGTTATTGTCCTCTAAATTTTACCACAAATGCATAATTTTCTTCTCGTTGACACCATTTATAGTCCTTTCTGCTATCACAATTGTTCTCCTGATAATCGTTCTTAGTCTTTCAATGTTCTTCTCCATTTTCTGTGTCCCTTATATCTTGACTATTACGACACAATCACTGCATTTCTTCCCACTTCGTTCAACCATAACGACAGCGTGCCACCCAATGCTGAGCTGTATTACATGCTGCGGATCTCAGTGCTCCACCATGCTCTGGTGCGCACCCAAGCTGGGACCGCCTGCTCTAGGGGAAGAAACGAGAATGAGGGCCGAAGTATGACACATCTTCCTACTAATGTAGTAAAATGTAAAATTATTTTGAACAATAATGCAGAGCATTCTCAAGCAATTCAAAATATATTTTTTATTTTTCATGCAAGTTTTTTAAACATGTGATATTTTAACCAAAATTATTAGAACTGTTTCTGAGGAAAATAAAAGGATTAGAAATAAATATTTTTCACATAGTTCGTGATGGCTGGACTTTCATGAACATTATCGTATTGCATCTTTGGAAGATTGATATTGAACTTAAATAACAATTTTGGTATTTACCCGACATTGTTTTTCCGTTTTAACAATTATAATCGTACATTAATTTTTTAAACTATTTCTTTGAATCTTGGGACTTCAAAAGGCGAATCTTGAAATGGAATAGAATATTTTCTATACTTATACTGCAAAAAATTACAAGATATGTTTACTTTTCTTTTTCGTCATTAAGACAGTAAACACTCTTTCGTACTACCACAATTGACAACTTCTATTTCTTGTACCCTTAACTCAGACTTCCTTCATTTTCTCTGTCTCTCATACACTATGACGATGCAATCCCTCGATGCTCGTGAAATCTTCTTTACGACACACACGCACAGCTGACACACTGACCGATCGTGTCCGTAAATAACTCTCTGCTCTGCTGTTCCGTCGAATCCTTGTGTAGAGGGGATGACGTCACATTGGCCTTTCTCGAACTCCACAAGCGCGCCGCCGGTGACGCAGCTATATCTTTCTCGAAGGCTCCGGAGAAAATCCCTTTTGAATAGATGCTTCGATTGTTGCTGGTCACGTACACACCGAGGCGCGAGGCAGCCTGGCCTCGAACACCTTTGCCCGCCCGCCGACCTGACATCTGGTGTGAAGTAGCTTGGCTTATCCATCCTTTCTTGTGTACCGAGCTGGGCGTCACAATATGTAAGAAGTGAAAGAAGAAAACGGCGTTGAAGCGCAACTCTTTTATATTGGGTTGTGAATATAATTTCAAAACATTCAGTTACAAAATATGTGCATTGATCATTAATTTACAGCGCTTCTAGTTGTGGTTATTTTCCATTCACCAGCCAGGTGCAGGAATGTTGTTCCAGATTCAAATGAGGCTCGCTGTTGACTTGAAATGAATCAGCAAAGTACATCCTCCTTTAGAACATTACTTTGTCAATGTCTGTCGATAAGCCCTGTCGTTTGTTCGCCGTTCTTTCAGAGAGATCGAAAGCAGCAGCGAACACATTGTTTTGCAGATCTGGTAAGTGATCGGAATTGCAAATAAATGAAAAAGCATTGCCCTAGCTTAATGGCATTCTGACAGGCTAACCAAGGATCTAAGCATTACCTTCCCCTCTTAGATGTTTTATCATCATCGCTTCTCAACAGAAGAAAAAAAAAGACAATATTTGTCTGGCTACTACTTCAACACCACATCTATTCATTGATATTTTAAGTGTAATAAATTACAATAAACCTAAGCTGAGCCTCCTGTATTTCTTTGAGCCTACAAAAAAGTATGTTTTCTACTCACTATTGCACAAACTACATACAGGATGGAAGAGAAGTCATTATATTAATTTAGATATCGATATTTGGAACACATTTTGTATCTTACGATTTTGTCTCTGACCATTTCCTACGGAGATATTTTAGTTTTATTGAAAACACGCTGGCAACACTGCAGGTTTCACTTTCACTAGGTCAGTACATAAACAAACACGCGTCACGGAGCCGCGCGGCTCGTGAGTGTAAACATAAAGACATACCATGCCGTGTCTGCTACGTCGTAATAAATAAGCACATCTGAATTCTCCAGTAACGCATACTGTAATCTAAACTCACAATCTAAGGATATTGTTTATCATTTCCTTCAACATCAAACTTATTTTTGTTTCGTAGCTAATACTGCTATAATTTAATAAACCAAACCATCTCTCTGACTTGTAAACACAAAGGTATATTTGTAGGCTCTTACAAAGTGTAGCAAATGAAATTTTTAAGTGAGAGCAAAAGAATAAGCAATGACCAAATGGTTCACACACTTCACAGGTATTGTTCAAAATGTACACCATCTGCGCACTTGCTAGCCCAAGACCTTTTTAACCAATTACGTCACACTCTAACACAAACACCGTCATTGTTGAGTATTTCTTCCGTAGTCAGATAAATGAATTCTTTCAAAGATTCGAGGGCAGTAGTTGCTGTTTTGTAGATCCTGCTTTTCACGTTCTCCCCAGAATAAAAAATCCAGAGGATTCACGCCGAGTGGAGGGGAAGTCATTACTTTAAACCAGTGGTAGATCTTAGTATTTGGAGCATATTTTGTATCTTACGTTTTTATCTCTGGCCATTTCCTACGAAGATCGTTTTGTGGAAAACAAGCTGGCGACACTGCTGATTGTCTCTTTCACTGGTTCAGTACATAAACAAACACTACTGCTGTCACGCATCCCCTTGTATGTTTACTGTACGAACGTAGGTCAATCACAACCGTTACCTGCCAAAACATAGGTTAAAATGAAAGTGGTCCACCTGTTTACATTCGGAAATCAGGTCAAGTCCCTGACCAACATCGACACAACGTTGTTGACATACCTTGCGTATAAAAAAGTCCTTTGGAGTGACTAATTATTTCGGAAACAAGTAACAAACTGTTTTCTTCGTACATTCTGGTGGAATTACGCATCCAATTTGGAACAAGAACATTGATTGATCAAAGAACAAAATGCCATAAGACCTTTTTGTTTGTAATGCTTCTATGAAGCACATATTAGAAAAATGCAATGACTTTCCTTCCACCCTGTGTGTATTTTAAAAATGCTTAGCCTGCTGTCTTCATGTTCAACGTCTGTATAAATGTATTATTACATATTTCATTATAGGTACTCCGGAAATTGGTGAACACAGCTGACTGAAGAGATATTCAAACATTTTAAGGGCTGGTCACAGTGTGATGGCTTTGAAATGTTATTCTCTTTGTATGCACAAGTCATAAAAGACGCATAACGTCTTCCTTTTTGAGAAAAGCGTAACTGTTTGAAAATTTCAAGGAATAACAATGAATGATTATGACCAAAAGTATTTTATTTGATATAAATATTGTGAGCTAGATCTACACTTTTATTTTCGCAGTCATACGTCTGTCTGTCATGATTCACCAGTATTCAAATATCACCCGCAATGAAAAATAATCCAGAGGTTATTCCTAGATAATTTAAGATAAGTATTTCATTTATCTCTTAAATAGCTTATATGTGTGGTATTTTAATCAAAATCGAAGGAGTCCTTTTTGAGTAAATCAAAATTTTGAAAAATTTTCCATGTTTGGGATAGGGCAGTTTCTTAAAAATCTTCGTGCCGCATTCTTGAAAGATGCTGAGTTTATATACGAAATTTAGTATTTAACTCGCTCTTCGTCTTTGAGTTATATTTTGTGTACACACACACATGTGTGTGTGTGTGTGTTTTTTTGTTTTGTTCTTTTTTTTTTTTTTTTTTTTTTTAAATGATGCACCATTTGGAAACATCGATATTGGATTTTTGAGTAGAATGTAATACTTTCTTAAGAATAGTTTATAAAAAGGTTAGCCATTAAACGAAATTTGGTAGAGAAGGTCGTGTGCTGAAACACATCAGCTTTTTAGTATTATTTAAATTAGATACAATCAAACTGTCTTATTCTTTTTCCTCTCATGGATTAGATCTTATATTTGTTCCGGTCTCTCTTCCTCGGTCTACCTCCTCCTCTAACTCCCATTGGTTAATATTTCATTGTCATTTCTGGAATTCTGTTCCAAATAATGATTTTATTAATTACCTCTATAACGCACGCCCATTGTGATTAACACAAAGAGTGCATCGGCGTACCCTATTCTGCCGTACTCTCGCAAAGACACCAGCCATTTTTCTGGTTAAAAGTTTGTCGGTCTAATTTTGAATAGTACAGCTGTGATTAACTCTAAACAATGTTTGTGTTTTGTTTCTTGAATTAAGATTGTACGCAATACTAATTTGCATTGTTGATTTTGCCTAAAATACTTAAACTGGGTGTCAGGCAGTAATCTATGACATTAACTCATCTAGCATTTAAACGAAGCATTGCAGCAAAAAAACCTTTCTTAACAAAAAGTATTTAAAATAATGTTAACTCTCAGCTCCCAAAGTTTGTCGGTTTAATTTTGGGACACGCTATACATTAAATAATGTGGGACATCAGCTAGTATAAAGGTCAACAAAGATTTTGGTAGAGAAAAATGTTTCATTTAATTTAATTAGGATGATGACTTGATCAACATCACATGCACTTAATGTAATCTACAGCCTGTGTTTGCCTTTAAGTGAACGTATATGAAAGGACTTCATTTTCTTCGTCTGCCCAAGCGCTAGGGGAAGTTAATCCCTTATGTTGCTTGTCCCCTA